>JAJEJO010050446.1:706225-762638 GCA_020662805.1 Glaucomys volans
GTTCTTCTTTGCTGATAGGTCTTTAATTAGTGTTTGGTCCTGAGTGTTTCTGTGCTGATAGGTCTTTAATCAGTGTTTCAATATCATTACTTGATATTGATCTATACAGGTTTTTCTGTATCTTCCTAGTTCAATTTGGGCAGGTCACATGTGTCTAGAAATTTGTCAATCTTCTAGATTTTGCAGTTTATTGGAGTATAAATTTTCAAAATAGTTTCTAATGATCTTCTGGATTTCAGAAGTATTTTGGGGTTTTCTCTCTGTCTTTGGGTTAGTTTGGTGAGGGGTTTATAAATACTATTTTGTTTTGAAGAACCAACTCTGTTGCACTGATCCTGTATACCATCTTTATATTCTTGATTTCATTAATTTTGGCTCTGTTTGTAATTATCTCCTATCTTCTACTGATTTTGAATTAGTTTATTCATTTTCTAAGGCCTTGAGAAGGAGCATCTTACTTATATGGAATCTATTTTCTTGACGCAGGCAGTTATTGCAATAAATTTTCCTCTTAGTACTGCTTTTGTAAGATTCTAGAGATTTTGACACGTATCTTTGTTTTCATGTTTCTAAGAATTTCTTCTCTCATTTTTTCTTTGACCTAACCTTCATTTAAAAAGAGTATTGTTGGTGTGACTCTACTTCATGTACAACCAGAGAAACAACTGTACTCCATACGTGTACAATGAATCAAAATACATTTTAAAAAACAGAGTATTGTTTAATCTCTTAATCATTTATGTGATTTCTATTATTTTTCTTGCTGCTGATTTTTAGTTTCATTCCACTGTGGTCTATAGGAGCATAGGATTATATCAATTTTTTTTGTATTTGCTAAGACTTACATTATGACCAAGTATATATCTAGGGGCTGTGGCTCAGTGGTAGAGCACTTGCCTAGCACGTGTCAGGCACTGGATTCGATCCTCAGCACCACATAAAATAAAAAAATAAAAAAATAAAGGTATTGTGTCCATCTACAACTAAAAAATAATAATAATTTTAAAAAATATATTCTATTTTGGAAAAGGTTCTATGAATTGCTGAGAAGAAGGCAAATTCAGCTGTTTGGGGGGGCAATATTCTGTAGATGTCTATTAGGCCCATTTTACTTATAGTGTTATTTAGGTTGAATAGAACTTTATTGATTTTATGCTTTGATGAACTGTCTTAGTGATAAGGGTGTGTTGAAGTCACTTAGTATTATTGAATGGGGATCTACCTGGAATTTAATGTTAAGGAGCATTTTCTTAATGTAATTAGGTGCCCTGACACTTGGGATATATATACTTACTACTGTTAAATATTCCTATTGGATTTTTTTCCTTTGCCAGGATGTAAGGGCCTTCTTTGTCTCTCTCTCTCTCTCTCTCTCTTTTTTTTTTTTTTTGCAGTGCTGGGGATTTGAACCCAGGGCCTTGTGCTTGCGAGGCAGGGACTCTACCAACTGAGTTATATCCCCAGCCCCTTCTTTGTCTCTTTTGATTAATTTTTGCTTGAAATCAACTTTGTCAGACATGAGAACAGCTACTCCAGATTGTTTACAGACTCCATTTGATTGAAACATTTTTATCCTTTTACCTGCAGTCTGTGAATGTCTTTGCCCATGAGATAAGTCTCTGGCAGACAGGATAGAGTTGAATCTTATTTTTTGATTCATTCTGCTCATCTATCTTTTAATTGGGGAGTTGAGACTATTATATTCAATATTATTATGAATATGTGCTATGGTTTACTGCCATTGACTTTTTATTATGTTTAATCATCTTGACCCTCATTTAGATGATTAGTCTTCTATTGATCTTTATCTACTTGAGAGTTTTAGGATTTGTTTTTGAATTCCTCTGTGTACAGTATATCTTTGAGTATTCTTTGTAGTGCTGGTTTAGTTGTCATTTAAGGGTCCTCAATTTTTAAGAGGACAAAGGCATCTTCAGACCACCAAGTTAGAGAACTGCTAGTCTAGAAGATGCCTAGGATGCCTTTTGGAACCAGGATTTCAAAGAACCCTGTAACCTATGAGAATGTAATTATCCAATAACTACTAGATAATATTTGCAGAGTTGCTGAAAGTATACAATATACATTTGTATATAACAAATATCCAATATATACATACTGGTTAAATTAATGTTCCATATGTAAAATGAACTTGGAAGACTATTGTTCATGTTCCCAGTTTAGTTGACATAAAAAGCCTTCAATTAAAAATCTTTCTTGTTGAAACAGAGTCTCACTTTATTGCCCAGGCTAGTCTTAAACTCCTGGCCTCAAGCAATCCTACCACTTAGCCTCTCAAGGGGCTGAGGCTTGAGGCATATGACATTAAGCCCAGCACAATTAAAAAACTCTTAATAATAATTTCAAAATTTAAAAATAATTATCATATTGTTGTTAATCCACCTACTGAATGGTTAATAGGACAAACTTCCTCTTATACTCTTTAAGAATACTTTTGGTTGTAGATGGATACCTTTATTTTATTTTTGTGTGGTGCTGAGGATTGAACTCACACATTCCTCACACACGCTAGGCAAGTGCTCCACCACTAAGCAGCAACCCCAGGCCCCTTCACATACTCTGGTATTTTTTTTGGTATCAGGAATTGAACCCAGGGGCGCTTAATCAACTGAGCCATATTCCCAGCCCTGTTTTTATTTTGAGACAGGGTCTCACTATGTTGTTTAGGCTGTCATTCTGTCGTATTAGCTCAACTATAAGAGGTATTCACTTTTTTTTTCTTTTTTTTTTTGGAACCAGGGATTGAACTCAGGGGCACTCCACCACTGAGCCACATCCCCAGCCCTATTTTGTATTTTATTTAGAGACAGGGTCTCACTGAGTTGCTTAGGGCCTTGCCAAGTTGCTGAGGCTGACTTTGAACTCGTGATCTTCCTGCCTCAGCCTCCCGAGTCACAGGGATTACAGGCATGTGCCACCATGCCTGGCCAGATATTTACTATTTTAAAAACAGTATTTTTCTTGCCAGGCACTATGGCACACACCAGTAATCCCAGCAACTCAGGAGAATGAAGCAGGAGAATTCCAAGTTGAAAGCCAGCCTCAGCAACTTAGCAAGGCTCTAAACAACTTAGTGAGACCCTGTCTCAAAATAAAAAATAAAAAGAGCTAGGGATGCATCTGAGCACAGTGGTATATGCCTGAAATCCTAGCAACTGGGGAGGCTGAGACAGGAAGATCATGAGTTCAAAGCCAGCCTCAGCAATGGTGAGGCACTAAGCAACTCAGTAAGACCCTATCTCTAAATAAAATACAATATAGGGGGCTGGGGATATAGCTCAGTTGGTAGAGTGCCTGCCTTGCAAGCACAAGGCCCTGGGTTCAATCCCCAGCACTGCTAAAAAAAAAAAAAGAAAAAAAATACAATATAGGGTTGGGGATGTAGCTCAGTGGTTGAGTGCCCCTGGGTTCAATCCTGATACCAAGCAAAATAAAATAAAATACTAGCCGGGTGTGGTGGCGCACGCCTGTAATCCAAGCGACTTGGGAGGCTGAGTCAGGAGGATCGCAAGTTCAAAGCCAGCCTCAGCAACTTGGCGAGGCCCTAAGCAACTCAGTGAGACCCTGTCTCTAAATAAAATACATAATAGGGCTGGGGATGTGGCTCAGTGGCCGAGTGTCCCTGAGTTCAATCCCTGGTTCCAAAATAAATAAATAAATAAAAAATAAAATAAAATACTATTTTTCCTACTAAATATAAATGCATTATCACATTTTTTAAACTCATAAAAATTCTATTAAACATGGAAGACTTTCTCTAATATGTATCTTCCCTTCTATCAAACCAATTCTTTGAATCCTAATTACACAAATAATTTTTGTGCAAATTGCAAATAATTTTTTGTTGTTGTTTTGTTTTCTTCATAAGGACCATTTCTCTGCCTTTATACGAAGATAGACACAGAAGCTCAGGACAGAGACATTGTATGTATACCCACTATACAGGAAAAGAATCACTGTGCATCTTTTCTATGAGCATGTATCCAGAGTATTAGGGAGCTCCCAGACTAATGTCAGTAGAGAGTCTTCAACTATAGCAAGTGACCAAAATGCAAATGTAGATGAAATAGTTCATAAACTAAAAAAAAAAAAAAAAAAAAATGTTGACCTGACTAGTTGAGCTAGCAGTTCCCTCTATAGTTCCAAGTCTCTACAACAGTCACTCTCCATAGTTTCAGTCACTCGCCTTAGGTGACGACAGAATTTTATGGATTTCTCTTTTGGTTCAGCTACTCTTGGTTTGACCATGGCTACTTCCATGTTCTTTTCACAGGGCAACTTGCTGTCATTTGGGTATAGACAGATGATCCTGAGACGGTGAGCCATACCAAACAAGTGAAGGTTATCTATAGTTGTGATGGTTTTAACTATCACGTAATGGGTTTGGTTTCATTTCCTCTTTGCCAACAAAATTTCATAAGAGCTTTATTACATACTGGTCAAATTATATTGTGATAGCATGTATGAATACATAAATAATAAACCCCATCATTATGTACAACTATAATGAACCAATTAAGAAAAAGAGCTTTATCATTTGAAAAACTCAATTACTATACCTCTTCTATTTTCTTAGGAGAAGTTTCACTTTTATTACTTTTGAATTCTTCATTTATCTTTATTCTGGCAGCTAGGGAGAAAAAATATATAGTTATTTGCTTTTCTAATTTAGAATTCCTGCTCTAACAACTTACATGTCTTTCATTATATTATTCATTTCTACTTCTCTAGTATAGAAAAAGGTCTTGCTCCAATGTAAAACAAAGCATGAGAAGTTTATTACTTAAGTCTCTTGAAGAGGTTTTGACAGGCTGATAAATTTGTTTAAAAAATAAATAAATAACCTTTTAGCACTCTAACACTTTCCCTGCTTTTCACTCTCAACTTCATTTGTATGCCTATTGCTATTAAATTCTAAGAAATCCAAATGAATGCTGGTTTGGGGGGTTATTTTGTTACTGGGTTTTTAGGGGGGTACTGGGAATTGAACCCAGGAGTGCTCTACCACTCAGTTATATGCCCAGCCCTTTTTATTTTTTCATTTTTATATTTGAGACATGGTCTCCCTAAGTTGCAGAGACTTACCTTGAATTTGCAATACTCCTGTCTCAGCTTTTAAGTATCTGGGATTATAGGTGTGTCCCTCAATGCCCAGCCCACCAGCTTTACACTTTTGTTCCATAAATCTAAGGACTTCAATTAAAATATTTTTTTCCTCAAGAAAGCAAAAGTCAATATATACAAGTATATTAAAATATATAAGCACATACACAGACAATTAAACTGCTGAGGCTGGCCTCAAACTTGTGATTCACTTGCCTCAGGCTCCCAGGTTGCTGAGATTATCACTTAAAAAATTTTAAAGCTGCTAGGCTCAGTGACTCATGCCATAATCCCAGCAACTTGGAAAGTTGAGGCAGAAAGATTGCAAGTTCAAGGCCAGTCTCAGCATCTTAGCAAGACCCCTGATAACTTAGCAAGATCCTGTCTCAAAATGAAAAAGTACTGGTGATATAACTCAGTGGTAAAGCACCCCTGAGTTCAGTACCCTCCCAAAAAATTAAAGCAACAAAAGTATACCATGTTAACAGGGACAAGCCATAAAATCTTCCTTCTGTGCTTGATACATCTTAATATGTAAGGTGGTTAAGAGTCTGGGCTATGGAATCAGACTACTTAGGCTAAATCCCAGTTCCACCTCTTATTATATATAATGTGGGGCATATCTTTTCACATTTTGTTGGTTTCTCCTCTGCAAAAGTAGGAGTTATAATAGTACCTACCTCACAGAGTTGATATAATTAAATTAAGAATTTGTTTAAAATACATATGACACATATACCTTAATGTTTAAGAAATTATTTCTGGTGAATTAGAAAAATTTGTATTCCTAGGGAAGCTGGGAGTGGAGTTGACTATGACCAATGCTGAACCTAAGGCTTACAGCTGTCACTTCCAGATAAGATAGAAAGTGCTTAAAACAGGGAGATGCAGAATTTGGAATCATCTGAGTTGGTTCTCTTTCATAACTACTATGACTTCTAGACTGATACTAGTCTAGTATTTACAATATTAAGGTATTTAGTCCTAGAGTATGTGAAAATATGATGAGAGAGAAACAGATTTAATGACCTGAAAATAAGGTAAGCTATTGAAATTCTGACCTACCATTTCCTGATTCTTTATGAAAACCTGATTAATTTTTTTTCTTTAAATAGATATTCTTCAAATAAATGTGACAGAAGCATGACATGGTGCTATATGCCTGTAATTTCAGTGACTCAGTAGACTGAGGGAGGACTATCACAAGTTCAAGGCCAGCCTCAGCAACTTAGTGAGGCTCTAAGCAACTTAGTGAGACCCTGTTTCAAAATACAAAATAAAGGGCTAGGGATGTAGAGTGCCTGCCTTGCAAGCATAGGGTTCAATCCCCAGCACCACAAAAAAAAAAAAAAAAAAAAAAAAACCAAGAAAATACAAAATAAAATGGGCTGTGGATGTGGCTCAATGGTTAAATGCCCCTGGATTCAATTCTCAGTACCAAAATTAAGGAAAAGAAAAAAAAATTAATGTAAATAAATCAACAAATCTTTATAAACTATAAATGTGTGAAATCAAAGATTAGGTTGAGAAAAACTGCCCAGAATGTAGAATAAAAATCCAGAGAGAGAAATTAAGGAGAGAAAATAAGAAAATTAAGAGAGCAATTCTGAACAGTTACATCAGCAGGGGCACCAACAAAAGAGAAACACAAGTAAAAAATCATAAGGGGAATAATCGCAGAGGAGGGAGTAAAGGTCATTCCATAAGATGGATCTTGACCAAACAGGCAGGGTCTCTAGAACAGAATTGCAGTTATCTAAATAATGAACTTGCTCCAGAGGAGTAAAAAAAAATATTTACCTTCTAATGCTCTGGCATCATTTTTAAAAACTTGTTGTCTGGTTCTGTGCAAAGTTTTAAAGAGCTGTAAAACCTGTTAAGAAAATAAGAATTCAGATATTTTCAGAAAAACTTTAACATTTCCCATAATTGTATTGTAAGAATTAACAGTATTCCTTTTCTATTTGTTTATTAAGGTATTTTTCAGAATAGTTGGTGAAAACCACAGTTTGCAAAATAACCTTCCCTTTCTTATAAGTAAAAAACAAAATGTATGTATGTATACACATACACGTGTTTATGTATACATACATAGATACATACATATCTCTCTATTGATAGACAGATAGATAGATAGATAGATAGATAGATAGATAGATAGATAGGAGGTATAGATCAGTGGTAGAGTGCATGCTTAGCATGCATAAGCCTTGAGCTCAATCCTCAGCACCAAACAAGTTTCACCTTTATTTACAAAAACAATAGAAGGTTCTCTGAAGCAAACAAAGTAAGAATGGTTTAAAAGGTAATAATCCTGTTAAAAAACAGACTGCTGCCAGGTGCAGTAGTGCACACTTGTAATCCAAGCATTTCCTGAGGCTGAGGCAGAAGGATCAGTTCAAAGCCAGCCTCAACAACTTAGTGAGGTCCTAAGCAACTGGGCAAGACCCTGTCTCTAAAGAAAATACAAAAAGGTCTAGGGATGTGGCTCAGTGGTTTAGTGCCCCTGGGTTCAATCCCAAGTACCCAAAAAACAAAACAAAACAAAACAAACCAGTCTGCTAACTTTTCCAGTCTAGTATGTATTTGTTCACATCTTTCTTAACATACTGAAGCTTTCATCTGCTCTTAAAATCATACACACACACACACACAAAATCAGGACCTTATTATACCTGAAAGAAGTCAGAAAAAAATGTTTCAGATAATTTAGGCAAGTTTAATTGAAGTTTTTCAAAAGAAAAGTGGAAGGCTGAGACTTATGAATATTCTGAGTTTATGTAAAAAAAAGAAAGAGGCTGGCATTTTGGTTAAAGATTATCAAGATTTTTTCTTTCCTTTTTTTGTTTTTGTTTTTTAGTTGTAGATGGAGTTATTTATTTATTTTTATGTGGTGCTGAGGACTGAATCCAGTGCCTCACACATGCTAGGCAAGCACGCTATAACCCCAGCCCTATCAAGATGTTTTTGTGATGAGGTAGGTCACCTCTCACTTCTCAAGTCCAAAATGGTACTCAACATTGTTCTCCCAATATTGGTCTTCTTCCCTGTCCTCTCAATTTTATT
This sequence comes from Glaucomys volans, assembly GCA_020662805.1. NCBI lineage: Eukaryota > Metazoa > Chordata > Mammalia > Rodentia > Sciuridae > Glaucomys > Glaucomys volans. The sequence goes on from JAJEJO010050446.1 coordinate 714,416, forward strand.
TTTATCATTTATTTACTTATTGTTGTGGTGCTGGGGATAAAACTTGAAGCCTCACCACTGAACTACATCACCAACTGTAGGAAACAAATGTAGATTTTGGTACTGGGAAATGGGATGTTGCTGTAACAAATATCTAAAAATGTGCAAGTGGTTTTGTAATTGAGTAACGTGTATAGGGAAGGAAAAATTCTGAAGTGCTTGGTAATAAAAGTTTTGATAGCCTTGAAGAGATTGTTGGCAAAATATGGATTTTAAAGCCATCATGGTACAGCATGTGCTTAACACTGTGTGAGGCTCTGGGTTCAATCCCCAGCCTGAATGGGCGTGTGCACACGCACACACAAGCCATCATAGAAACCAGGGAATTTAATACTGCAAGAGCAGTGGAAGACATGGTGCAAGGAATTTAAGAAAGTGAGGAGAGATAAACTAGACATGGCACAAGCTTTTAGTCCCAGCTACTCAGGAGGCTGAGGCAGTACAATTTTGCTTCTTATTGCTGCTGTGACTTCTTTTAAAATGTATTGAAAGTTCAATAGAACAATAAGACTGCTTGGTGGTTCCCTATTATTGATCAACCATAAACACATTGCTTTTCCTCAAAGTATTGTAGAAGGTCATTTCTTCCTTTTTGGTTTGTTTTGGTCTCTGACAACTGCAAGGTCTAATAGGTCACAATGTTGATAAAGTCAAGAGATGGTTGTCTCTGAGAATTGGGCACCGGTAAAGAATGAGCATCGGCTTGACCAGAAAAGAATCTGAGACAAGTTCTTTAGGAGATAACCCAGGTGGGTCCAGCTTTGAGGACTAGGGTCTCACAAATCTGTGTTGTTTCTCGCTATATATTACCCTTGCAAATAATTCTGCCGGGGCTCGGTTTCCGTGGTTCCTACACTTCTCTGCACCTTCAGATCTTCTGAATAAACGTTCATCGAAAGGTTGCACCTCAGGATTGTATTTAGCATCTCCTTTACTTCTTAAGAGATGTGGAATTGGTCCCTCAATTACTCAGAACTCAAGTCGCGAGCTTTTATCACAATAAGAGCCAAGCATTAACACTTGGTACCCAGTTAGCACTAAGTACCACACTGACTTCTCCCTCCCTCCTCCGCAATTGCACGGACCCACGTCTGCCTCTCGGGGTTTGTCATCATTCTCCACAAAGGGTCCCGAATCGCAGCCTCCAGAAACTCCAGATAACCTTCACGGCCACAGACTTAGCCTTACTGTCAGCACCGCACCCACTCCCACCCCAAGCCCTGTCACCTTGGCCGCCTGACCCATGGCTCTCTTCGCGGTTGTGGCCACCCCTCAAGTGGTCGAGTCGCCCCGCCTCCTGGCAACCAATCAAGGACTGTCGCTGACGTACAACTCCCTACGGCCAACGTTCCTAGGGCGCCACAACAAATCATCACGCAGTTTCTCCTCTGTAGCCCCACCTTCCTCGCAAGGAACGGAGAGAGGCATTTCCCAATAGTTTAGCAACTGTAAAACCGCGAGAAGTAGCGGGACCCAATTATTGGCCAGAGGAGAACGGAAATCACCTGGAAGCCATGTTTTTTAGGGGTAGAATCACTTCCGTCCGGAGTCGTTACTTCCTGTTAAAGACGGGGTCATCTGTTAAACAGCCAGTATTTTAGCGTTTTCCATTTGGGATTGTGCCCTTGGACGTGAGCATAAGTAAGAGCCAAGCATTAACTACAGTGGGCCTTGATTAGAACGCTGATTTTAAAACTTATTCGTACATTCTCATTTATTCTTCCCAAGAAGGTGAAGTTGAGTTACTTGCTCAAGCTCTCATGGCTAATAAATGGAGGTCTGGGATACAAATCCGCTAAGCCTGATCCCAAAGACTGTTCACACCCTTTATGTCCTGCTTACTTAACTTGCCCTACTTATTGTTTTGCTCCGGTGGGAAATGGGTAACCTATTAACAGTATCATAATCATAAACAGCTAGAAAGCACTTTTAAGTACATTTTACTTTAGGACCCTGCAACCAGCATAAAAGATCTCAATGTTGTTCCTATGTCATAAGTTGTTCACCTTTCCTACCCGCACAAACTTTAAGATTAACTTCTAGGCCCCTTTTCTTCTCTACTATCTATTTCAATATACTGCAAGTCATCATGAAAATAGCAAAATAATAGCAGTCAACGTTATCTTTTTTTTTGAACCAGGGATTGAACTCAGGGACACTCGGCCACTGAGCCACTTCCCCAGCCCTATTTTGTATTTTATTTAGAGACAGGGTCTCACTGAGTTGCTTAGGGCCTCGCTAAGTTGCTGAGGCTGGCTTTGAACTTGCGATCCTCCTGTCTCAGCCTGCCAAGTCGCTTGGATTACAGGCGTGCACCACCACGCCCGGCCAACGTTATCTATTTATTTTTATACTGGGGGTTGAACCCAATGGAGCTTTACCACTGACTACATCCCCAACCCTTTTTATATTTTATAATTGAGACAGGGTCTCGCCAAGTTGCTCCCGGCCTTGCAAAATTGCTGAGGCTAGCCTTCAACTTGTGAACCTTCTGAGTCGCTGGGATTACAAGTATGTGCCATCGTGCCTGGCTTAAAAAAAAAAAAAATTAAGGTGCATTACATTTGTGGAAAGGCATTTGACATAATCAAGCAATTTAACCAATGTACTGTACTCGATATTGTGTTTAATCCAAGAAACATTAAATTAGATGATCTTAAGCCATTGTAGTGTCTTCTGGTGACAATGATTAAAAGATGCTCTTTTAAAAAAAATGTTCCCCTTTAAAATCATAGCCCAACTTATTGAAAATATATAATTTGTTATGATAATTTCTGACTGACTAGAAAAATTATCTGCTGATTGGGGGTGGGGGCTGGGTACTGGGGATTTAACCCAGGGGCAATTTGACACTGAGCTACATCCCCAACCTTTTTTATTTTGAGACAGGGTCTCACTAATTTGCTTAGGGCCTCACTAAATTGCTGAGGTTGGCCTTGAACTTATAATACCCCTGTCTCAGCCTCCCCAGCTGTTGAGATTACAGGCATGCTCCACCACTCCTGGTCATCTGCTGATATTTGAAAATTTAGTTCCTATAATGTCAAAATCAGCTCAGTCTGTGTCTCTTTTTGCCTTAGATAAGTCTTTGTGGTTCCTTTCACTGTTCCACAAATGAAGTAGCTCTTTCTGTTTGTTATAAGAAAGCATCCTGGTTTGTCTGGCATCTGAAAGTATAGGGTCCAGAACCAAAGAGGAAATTCCAACATTACATAAATACGTGGAGCTTTGTTGAGGGAGTAAAAGGCCCTCTAAAAGATTCTATGTTCAGGACCCCAGAACCTTTGATTTTATTACCTTATTGATGAAAGGGGCTTTGCAGATGTGATTAAATTAAGAATTTAGGGCCGGGTGTGGTGGTGCACGCCTGTAATCCAAGCGACTTGGGAAGCTGAGTCAGGAGGATCGCGAGTTCAAAACCAGCCTCAGCAACTTAGCGAGGCCCTTAGCAACTCTAAGTGAGACCCTGTCTCTAAATAAAATACAAAATAGGGCTGGGGATGTGGCTCAGTGGCCGAGTGTCCCTGAGTTCAATCCCTGGTTCCAAAAAAAAAAAAAAAAAAAAAAGAATTTAGGGATGGAAGATTATCTTGGATTGTCTGCTGGTCCTAATGAATCACAAAGATTCGTGAAAGTAGAAAAAGGAAGAAGAGACAGGGAGAGATCTGAAGATACTCCCCTACTCACTTTGGAGAAAGACCACTAAGTGTGCAGGTGGTCTCTAGAAGCTGGAAAAGTTAAGAGAATGGACTCACTCCTAAAGTCTTCAAAGAATGCAACCCTATTGACAAGTTCATTTTAGCTCAGTAGAATCCAGTTTGATTTAGGACTTCCAGGCCACTTACAATGGCCTCTTCCATCATTAAAGCCAACAGCAGAGCATCCTCGAATCTCCACCCTGCTTCTGACATCACATCTCTCTCTCCTATGATGGAATATCTTTCTTTCATGCACAAAAAGGGACCTGTGATTACACTGGGTCCATCTGAATAATCCAGAAATCTTCCTACCTTGAGATTCTTAATCACATCTGCAAAATTCCTTTTCCATGTAAGGTAGCATATTCACAGACCCCAGGGATTAGGATATGGTGATAATACACCTACCTCATCCTCATCAGGTCGCAATGGGAGGAAATGAGATAGGAGAAGCTGCCATGGGCTTGACCACATAGAACCCTGCAAGCTAAGGACGTGAATATTATCTTGTGATGGAATGTCCTGGATTATTACCAGCAAGAGAGTGACATCATGATTTATATTTTACAAAGATCATTTTGGGTACTATGTGGCAAACTGGCAATGGTGAAAGTGGAGAGTCTTTCCAACTAGGAGCCCTTTAAGGACTCCAGGTCAGGGATGATATTGGATTAGAGTAGTGGGGACAGAGGATGTGAGATGTAGGTTGTGATATCTGTTGAAATTACCACAGAAGATTTAAGAATGATTTCAAGGCTTTTGACTTGAGCAACTGGGTGAATGGCATTATCATGGATATTGAATATAATAGGAGAAGGTGTTGGTTTCTTGTGGAGGGAGCAAAATTATATTTCAAGGGCCTTGTAATATTAGGTGGAGGTGATGAGTAAGAAATAATGTACATCTTTCAGCTAGTATGGAATTAAGGAGAGAGGAAAGTCAGGAGACAAGTATTTAAGTCATTGCTGTATAGATGATACAGTCTTTAGACTAAGTGAAAGTTGACTGTATTATTTATTATCCAAAATAGCATACAGTTTTTCTTGAGACAGGGCCTCACTATGTTGCCCTCACTGGCCTGAAACTCCTGGGTTCAAGTGATCCTGCCTCAGTCTCCTCAAGTAGCTGGGATCAAAATAGCACTTTTGGGCTGGGGATATGGCTCAGTTGGTAGAGTGCTTTCCTTGGAAGCACAAGGTCCTGGGTTTAATCCCCAACACTGCCAAAAAAAAAAAAAACAAAAACAAAAAAAAAAACCCGGCATATTAAAATAGCACTTTTTTGTTGTTGACAATTTTAGACTTAAAGGAAAGTTGCCAGAAAAATACAGAATTTGTATATGCCTTTCACCAAGATTTTCCAAATGTTAACATTTTACTGTGATTGCTTATCCTTCTCAAGGGATTATTTTTCTCTCTCTGAACTGTTTGAGAGTAGGTTGCAGACATGCTATGCTTATACTTCTAAATATGTCAGAGGATGTTTTCCTATAAAACATTCCTTTATACTGGTGGTCCTCAAAGTGTAGTTCCAGGGTCAGCAGCAACCACATTACCTAGGAACATGTTAGAAGCCTGACTTAGAAGACCCCACTTCAGACCAAATGATTTTGATAATTTTGCTGTGGTTAAAAAGGAGATTAACAGGGCTGGGGATATAGCTCAGTTGGTAGAGTGCTTGCCTTGCAAGCACAAGGCCCTGGGTTCAATCCCTAGCACTGCAAAAAAAAAAAAAAAAAAAATTAACATGATTTCAAAACTATTGTCTCATTTATAGGCATTATTTAGATTTCACCAATTGTCTCAGTAATGTCTTTGATAGCAGATGTAATGAATGGGACACTTTTAAGATTAAAGGGAGCAGGGCACTGTGACACACACCTGTAATCCCAGCAGTTTAGGAGGCTGAGACAGGAGGATCACGTGTTCAAAACCAGCCTAAGCAACGGGAGGCACTAAGCAATTCAGTGAGACCCTGTCTCTAAATAAAATACAAAAAAGGGCTGGGTAGCAGGTGTGGTGGCGCACGCCTGTAATCCAAGTGACTTGGGAGGCTGAGGCAGGAGGATCGCAAGTTCAAAGCCAGCCTCAGCAACTTAGCGAGGCCCTAAGCAACTCAGTGAGACCCTGTCTCTAAATAAAATACAAAATAGGGCTGGGGATGTGGCTCAGTGGCCGAGTGTCCCTGAGTTCAATCCCTGGTTCCAAAAAAAAAAAAAAAAGGGGGGGGGGGGGTGTGTTGGGGTTGTGGTGCCCCCCAGGGCACCCCCCGCACCCCCCCCCCCCCGCCCCACGGAAACAAAAAAGATTAAAGGGAATCACTAGAAATATTTTTGCCAAGACAAAGTGGTTAAGTGTAATCATAAAGAGCAATTTAGGAGATATAGAATTCTTAATAAGGACACTGATCTCCATAAGGTTAACTAGAGAAGATAGCCAAGAACAGAAACCCCTTTCACAGCTCACTGTGAAAGAGAAAATGGCAGCAGAGAAGTGGTAGAGTGGAGGCCACTGCCCAAAGGAGGGAATGGTCAACAGTAGCAAATATGCCAGGAGCTTTAGTATGATAACTAGAATTGTCAGGATTTTGTAAGTGGAGGTCTTTAGTACCCTTCACAAGAGAGAAATGGACTACAAAATGAAAGCTGAGAAAGTGGACTCAATGTGAAGAGACCACTTTTAAAAAAGAAGCCAAGATGTGGAAGGGGGCATGGGATTAAGGAAGGCTTTGTTCCTTTAAGGTGGGGCATTACCTTTTGTTGATAACTGCTGGGGAAATAAATCGTTGTAGAATAGCTTATGGAGTTTACAAACTACTGATGCCTGGGCCTCATTCTCAGAGATTCAGATTTAATTGGTCTGGAGTATTGCCAGGTTCCAAGGGTGTTTTAAAAGCTTCCCAAGTGATTTTATTAACTTTTTTTGTTTTGTTTTTGGGCACTGGGGATTGAACCCAGAGGTGCTTTACCGCTGAGCTACATCCCCAGCCTTTTCAAAATTATTTAGTTTAAAAGTATTTATCTGTGTGTGTGTGTGTGTGTGTGTGTGTGTGTGTGAGAGAGAGAGAGAGAGAGAGAGAGAGAGAGAGAGAGAGAGATAGAGAGAAAGGGAGAGGGGATTGAACCCAGGGCTTCAAGCATGCTAGGTGAGGATTCTACCACTGAGCTGTAATCCCAGCCCTTATTTTTAATTTTGAACAGGATCTTGCGGAGGCTGGCCTGCAACTTGTGATCCTCCTGCCTCAGCCTCCTGAGTCACTGGAATCACAGGCCTGTGCCACAGTGATGGGTGCCAAAAAACAAATCCTCACTGCAATGAATAAAATAAATAAAACTTTAATGTCCAAAGTTGACAGTCACTGCTAGGGGGGAAAACTGATGCAAGATGGACTTCAGTGCTCTAGCCAAGACTTTAATTAAGTAGTTGAGAAAGGAAGTGTTAAGTAAGATGTCTGAGCCAGCAAACGTGGCCAGCACCACATAATCAAAGCTTTTTGGTCACAGTGTTCATTTTTTTCCTACAAGGGTCCAAAAGCAGATGAAAGGCTTATGCCACTCCACTCCGCGGGAAACAAGAAAGGAAGTAGGGAAAACGACCCGGGTGTGTCTCCTTGCAGGAGGTGCACTCGCTACTTCCGCGCGCCTGCCACAGCCACAGCCACAGCCGCAACCCGGTTGGCCAGTGCGCAGGCGCAGGACCGGGCGCGAGGCACTGTCCCTGCGTAGGCTTGGCCGGGGCCGCGGGCACCCGCCCTCTGCTGGCTCCGCGGGTTCCTCAGTCTTCTCGACTCACCTCTGGCTACCGTGCGGGAGGGAGGCCGAGATGGCAGATGAAATCGCCAAGGCTCAGGTCGCCCAGCCTGGTGGCGACACCATCTTCGGGAAGATCATCCGCAAGGAAATCCCCGCCAAAATCATTTTCGAGGATGACCAGGTAGACGCTGGACACCTCTCGCTCGGGAGCTAAGGCTGGGCAGCGGCCTGAGGACACGCCGGTTTCCCTGGGAGGAGAGGGAAGGTTGGGGGCCGCACGGGAGGGAAGCGGCCCGGCCGCCCCGGCCGAGCGCCCGCGTGGCCTCAGTCGCGGGCCCCCAGCCAGCGGGCATGGCCGCGGGCACGAAGGCGGCCTGCCGGCGCGTGCCGGCGCTCCGGTTACGCGTTATCAGCCGCCGGTGCGGGCCAGGCCGCTGGCCGCTCGTGGGGCGCACCGCGGGGCCTGGACGGGCGGGCGTGAGGCGCGCGGGCTCCCTGGAGGCAATGCCGGCGAGGCGGGCGTCTGCAGCGGTCCTGGTCGGTGTCAGGAATCTCGCAATCTCGCCCGCGCTCTGCTTGACAGGGAGAAACCCGATCGCGCCCTGACTCAGGCCCAATCTCCGCGATCTCCCGCGCACAGCCGGCCTTCACCGAGCGTTCCCGGGCGCCGCTTCGCCTCGTATGCACCGCACCGCACCGCACCGCACAGCACGCCGTTGCGTTCGCGGCCGCGGGGCGCGCAAGGCGGGCAGGAATTTGCTCTCGGTTGAGCTCTTCCACTGAATAACGTGCACTTAAAAGAGTTGAATGATTCCTTTTGTATTCCACAGGAAACAGTTTTATGCCAAGGGACTAAGAATATAGTTTTTATTGACTTCATTACAGGTGAATTATTGTATTTATGGGTTTGGATTCCAGTATAAAGCTGAGCAGGAGGTTGGCAAATTTAGGTAGAAGAAATTTTGTAAACATTTTGTTAAAAACTTTTAAGAAATACGGAATATAAGAAAAACAATGCTACTGTTATTCACTTAGATTCAAAGCATTATCAAAGATTTAATTAGTTCTTTGAGTTGGATTTAAAATACTTTTGTCACCAGTTGGAAAGTTCTTATGTTTTAGAAAAAGCGTGTTTCTTAAGTTTCCAGTTTTTTTTTTAAATAAATGATTTTTGAAATAATTACTTTTGAACTGCAGCACAACAGCATGATACAGCATTTTGTAGGGAATAGCCAAATAAAATTCCTCATGAAACAAATAAACATGCATGAGTTCTTAATAGCTGCCACCTTCAGTAAAGAAAAAACGAGATAAAGACATTCATATAATATATATATTTACAGATGCTTCTAGTGTGGTAAATAATTTGTGTAAGTGCTACTTGTACTGTTCCACAAAAGGGCATAGTATGTTTCTTAAATAGTTGTGTTAAATGGGAAGAATACCTGTTTAACTAAATATCAGACAAATATGTGATTATAAAACGAATTGATTCCTGTAAAGGGAAAAAAAGTAAATAGGAAATTTCACAATCAGGACTCTAATCTGGAGAGAGTGTGAGGGGAAGGGAATCAGGTTTTCTTCAGAAATTTTATATATATATGTGTGTGTGTGCTAGGAAGACAGAATTTCACATTTCAAGTTGAGGAATGAATAGTATTTTAAGTTAAACTGTTGGATTTGGAGATTTGGAGGAGAGAGGATCTTTGAAGTAGAGGGAGAAAGCCCCTGAGGGTGGGGAGCTATGGATAGGGTTACTTGAAGATGAATAGTTGGGGGAGATCCCACTGAGATGATATGGCTAATTTCTACTCAACCATTGAATTACAGTTTAAATGTCACTGCCTCATTTAGTTCAAATCAGGTTTTTCTGTGATAATCAATCATTTTTTTCTTTTTTTTTGTAATATGTGTGACCTTTGGTAATTACACCTTTGTGGTATTTTTGTTTTTTGAGATAGGATCTCACTGTGTTGCCCTGGCCTCAAACTGGCTCTGATCTGCCTGCCTGGGTCTCCAGAGTAGCGGGGACTACAGGCCCACACCCCCACATCTGCTTCACCTTTATATATTAAAAGTTGGTCTTTAAATTCCACAGAAAGGGTCAGGGGACCTGTATGTATACTGTTTATTTCTATTTTCTTAGCATCTATTATAGTCTCTCAAATGGTAGTGCTCAATAAATACTTGTTGAAAGAAAAGGTTTTAGCCAGTCAGATACTATACTAAAACTTTGATTTTTTTTTTTTTTTTAATCTCTTAGTGTCTTGCTTTCCATGACATTTCCCCTCAAGCACCAACACATTTTCTGGTGATACCCAAGAAACATATAGCCCAGATTTCTGCTGCAGAAGATGGTGATGAAAATGTAAGTAAAATTCTAACACAGTTTATTTTATTGCTTTTTAAATTGGGAGATTAAGTTTTGTTATTAAAATGGTATTACATTTTCATCTTCCTAAGAGCATTACTGAGGAAAAACAAAATGTGTAATGACTTTGAAGTAATGTACAGTTTGATTTTTTATAAAATAGGTAAGTAGAGAAATAAAATAGATTTTATTGGCATGTCATAAGACTGGGAATTGGTGTGCTATATGATTGAATGAGAGGAAAAAATATAAATAGGGAATATTGAAATTACCACCAAATTTCTAGTAATGACAGTCTGAAGGATAATTTGTGCAAAAACAGTCAAGGCATATGCGGAAAGGAAACTCACTAGTTTGTGAAACTCCAAGTCAAATAAATCATGTCTACCCAAAATAGATAAAAGTCCACATATATATCTCAAGGTGAACCTCTCCAACACTCAGTTACAAATGCACATTCCTATTATGTGTAAAAGTTTGATTATTAAACTCATAATTGAGTAGGGACTGGCAGTCTGGCCTGGGGGCCAAAATCTGACTGGCTGCTTGTTTTTATAAATAGTTTTATTGGAATACAGTAACTCTCATTTGTTTATTGCCCATGGCTATTTTTGCTCAGTGGTTAAGCACCCCTGGGTTCAATCCCTGGTAACAAAAAAAAAAATTTAAGAGCTTATATTCAAAAGACTCCATAAAGAAGTGAAAAAATAAGGGAAAAACAAAGAAGAGATTTGTGTCCTATGAAATAGAAGGAAGATGGAGAAAATAATTAAATAGGATCACTTGGAAGCCTCTGGGTATAGTAATGTTTTATTTTTTGATCTAATAGGCATATGAATGGTTTTATTATTTAAATTATTCAAGAGGCTGAGGCAGGAGGTGGCAAGTTCCAGGACAGCCTGGGCAACTTAGAAAGACCCTGTCTCAAAATAAAAACTGAAAAAAAGGGGCTTGCAGGGGGGATAGCTTAATGGTAGAGCACTTGCCTAGCATGTTTGAAACCCTGGGTTCAATTCCCAGTACCAAAATACACGTGTGCGCGCATGCACACACAAACACACATTTTAATACCACTTGGAATATAATTAAAGAGCTTTTTAATCGAGCAGTAAATTTTATATCTTGATAATTAGTAATGACTAAGTACCTACTTTTAACGGGGTTTTGATTATAAATTATGCCATATTGGGAGTAAGAGAGTTTAAAAATGTTTGCCCAAGGGAGTGTGCGTTTCACCTTGGCAGTTTTTTTTTAAATGTTTTTGAAAATATTTTTATTAGTTGTTGATGAACCTTTGTTTATTTGTATGCAGTGATGAGAATGGAGCCCAGTGCCTCACACATGCTAGGCAAGCACCCTACCACTGAGCCACAACCCCAGCCCTTCACCTTGGCAGTTTTTTAATTTGGTATTTCAACTTGGCTGATATTTAATGGCAAGAAGGTATAAATTTCCTCTGCTTAAGAAACTCTTTTTCTTTTCCAGCTTCTTGGACACTTAATGATTGTTGGCAAGAAATGTGCTGCTGATCTAGGCCTGAAGAGGGGTTATCGAATGGTGGTGAATGAAGGTGCGGATGGGGGACAGTCTGTCTATCATGTTCATCTCCATGTTCTTGGAGGTCGGCAGATGAATTGGCCTCCTGGCTAAGAATGTATTGGGGACAGTTTTCCCTTCTCTAGGCAGTGATTATGTTTGCAGTTTCCAATATGTTAAGCAGCATGATTATTTTTGCCTGGTTCTGGAGGTATTAAGGAAATACTTTTAAACACTATACATAATAAAGACATTGTTGCATGATTTAGTCTCTGAATTGATTTGTTCTTTTAAGAAATATATTTGATAGGATTTAGGAAAGGTAGGTTCATAGTTTTGGAGATCTCACAACTTTTTAAAATTTTTTTGGCAGTGCCAGGGCTTTGCATGTATTAGGAAGTGTTCCACCACTGAGCTATACCCCTAGCCCATGTTTCTTGTATTTCTCCTCCAGGAGGACCCAGCATTTGACTACTGCATTGTTATAATCATGTGATTAGTCTTTGAAGGCAAATCACAAGAGTTCACAAATTTGGCTTTGAAATGTCCTTTCAGGCTAAAGTATTAATCCAGGAGAAGATTTTCTAATCTAATTCTTATTCTGAGACCTAGGAGTAATGACGCGATTGATCCAGAAGGTGGCAGTTTGGGGTCTATGAATGATATATTCAGCCCACATGCTTCCCCTGGACTCATAATTTGGAAGGAATGAAAATAGGTTTGTCACAGAATTTTTTATTTATTTGTTTGTTTGTTTATTTAATTTATTTATTTTTTGCGGTGCTAGGGATTGAACCTAGGGCCTTGTGCTTGCAAGGCAAGTACTCTACCAACTGAGCTATATTCCCCAGCCACAAAATTTTTGATAACTGTGTAAAGTCAGATATTGATATTTCCTTGCTATTTAAACTCTATCTGAATATTTATATTAAGGACTTGAAAACATTTTACTTAGAATTCACTTTCCCAATTAAAACCCCACTATTTTAAATATGTAAGTGGAGAGTAGCAAAAATATTTAAGTTGTGCATGAATCTGGTTACATGTAGGTAGGGAGGGAACCTTAAGGTCTGAATTCTTATATAGACTGACAACCAAACCTGTTTTTTGTCTTGCCATGCATCATACCCTTTCTAAATTTCTATAACATAAGTAACTGCCCGGCTTAATTTACTTTTTGGCTCTGGGGATTGAACCCAGGGCCACTTTACCACTGAGCTACATCTCTATCCCTTTTTATTTTTCAATTTTGAAACAAGGTCTCACCAAGTTACTTAGGGCCTCACTAAGTTGCTGAGTCTGACCTTGAACTTTAGTCCTCCTGTCTCAGCCTCCTGAGTTGCTGGAATTATAGGCTTGTGCCCCCATTCCTGGCTTGGCACATTTAATGGAAAGCCATTTAAAATTTTTTTTCCTTAGTGATTTTTAAATATTTTTTGTGAGTGCAGAGTTAGGGAAATTAACCCGTTATGTATAACTGTAACAAGTAACTTCTCCTCAACTTGTCTCCTTACTTTGTTTATGGTGTTTAAAATATTGGCATATTTAATGCATTAATTTTTAAATTTTTAAAATATTTCTTTTTAGTTGTTGATGTACCTTTATTTTATTTACTTATTTATATGTGGTGCTGAGGATTGAGCCCAGAGCCTCACATGTGCTAGGCAAGTATGCTATTACTAAACTACGACTCCAGCCCCCTTAATGCATTAAAATTCATTTCACTAGCCTTTCTCGCCAGTTCTTTTAAGAAATATATTTGATAGGATTTAGGAAAGGTAGGTTCATAATTTTGGAGATCTCACAACTTTTTAAAATTTTTTTGGCAGTGCTGGGTATTGGACCCAGGGCTTTGCATGTGTTTGCATTCTTGCCAGGTGCGTTAGTGCATGCCTGTAATCCCAGCAGCTCAGGAGGCTGAGGCAAGAGGATCATCACAAGTTCAAAGCCAGCCTCATCAACTTGGTGAGCCCCTAAGCCACTTGGCAAGATCCTATCTCAAAATAAAATGAAAAGGGGCTGGGGATGTGGCTCAGTCAAACACCCCTGGCTTCAATTCCTGTCACCAAACTAGAAAAAAAATGATTCTTTGGGGTTAGGTGTGTAGCTCATTTGGTAGAGTGCTTGCCTAGTATGCACAAAGCCCTGGGCTCAATCCCAGCACCACACACACACACACACACACACAAATTACAATAACTAATAAAATCAGTCTACTACTTGGAATTTATTTTTCAATAATAATTTCTCCATATCTATATACAGAAGACTAGAAGACAACAATAAAAATAGAAACAGTATTAGTAAAAAAGGTAGGATTAGGAGGGTTTTTAAAATTTCATTCTATGATTTTGTGTGTGTATGTATGTGTGTGGTATTGGGCATTGAACCCAGGGCCTTGTGCATGTGAGGCAGGCACTCTTACCAACTGAGCTATATCCCCAGCCTATAATTTTTTTTTGGGGGGGGGGGGCTGAAAGTATAGCTCAGTGGTAGAGCACTTGCCTAGCATGCACAAGGCCTTGGATTCAATCCCTAGTCTTGCGAAAAAATTTTCTCTGTAATGAACATCTACTAAGTTTATAATCAGGAAAGAAAAATCAATGTTTTCTTTGATGCAGAAAATTTCTGTTAATATTTCTAACATTTTATAAAATATCTTTTGTTGACATTCTAATAATGATACCATTCAATAATGTCCCAATCTTTTCTTTTTTTTTTTTGAACCCGGGATTGAACTCAGGGGCATTCGGCCACTGAACCACATCCCCAGCCCTATTTTGTATTTTATTTAGAGACAAGATCTCACTGAGTTGCTTAGGGTCTTGCTAAGTTGCTGAGGCTGGCTTTGAACTCGTGATCCTCCTGACTCAGCCTCCTGAGTTGCTTGGATTACAGGCATGCGCCACCATGCCCGGCTCTTTTTTTCTGTTTTTGGTACTGGGGATTGAACTCAGGGGCACTCGACCACTGAGCCACATCCCCAGCCCTATTTTGTATTTTTTTATTTAGAGACAGGGTCTCACTGAGTTGCTTAGGGCCTTGTTAAGTTGCTGAGGCTGGTTTTGAACTCTCGATCCTCCTGCCTCAGCCTCCCAAGTGCTGGGATTACAGGTGTGTGCTATCGTGCCCAGCTCCAGTCTTTTCTTCTTGTGAAGACAACTTTTTATCTTCACTTCAGAAATATTTGTTATTTGGGGAAGATTTTTCAGAGAAATCTGGTGACCTTCTACTTAAAATATTAGGTATTTTGATTTACTTGTTTTTCTCCCTCTTCACTGTAAATAATTGAAGTATCATCTGAGATACCAAATTTTTTTCAAAGCCTCTGAAATATTGTTTGGGGGGAAAAGTTGAAAATAGTTTCAGTAGATAAGAGTTCTCTTCTTTTTTCCCAGTGTGTAGAGGTGAACTCCTTTGTTTGCTGCCACAAGTATCTGAAATGGATGAGCAGTCATTGTAGGATTTATCAATGCACCATTAATGGTGTCTTCCATGGCCTTTTTTCTCAAGTCTCCAGCATTTTTTAATCTTTAAATAACAGAAGGGTTGCCTGACTGGTCCTGGTCCCCCTGGAATTTGGTTTAAAAATATACACATATTCTTTTTTTTTCCCCCTAGTATTTTTATGACTTTATATTTTATACTGGGAGAAGATCTGGAGAAAAATTTTGGAGGAATTTGTAGCATTGTACAAAATGAAATGTGAAACATACTGTGTAAGAGGGTTGAGTCTACTTTCTTCAGGAATATCATGTCTCCCACTGATTAGGTCAAACCATTGTTAAATCAGGTAGACAACCACTGAGTTATCCTGCTGATACTGTAATGACCTATTTCTGCCTTAAATTGTCCTGTGACAGATGTTCACCAAACTTCAAGTGATAGCAGGTCTTTAAGATAGCCCACAGGTATCCTTACTTCTAGTATCTTTACATAATCTCATAATGAATCAGAGCTGGTTTGGGGGACCAATAGCATGTTAGAAGTGACAAGGTATGATTTCTGGGACTACGTAATTCGGCATTCTGGCTTGGTCTCTAGGCTTGCTTGCTAATGTAGAATGAATGTTTGTGTCTCCTAAAATTCAAAACCTCGAGTGTGATGGTATTGGGAGAATGGGCCTTTGGTAGGTGATTAGGTGATAAGAAATATTTGTGCTTTCATAAAGACAGACTTTGAGAGTTCCCTCTCCCCTTCCACCACATGAGAACCCAATAGGAGACCCAATGTTAACCAGGAAGTGGGTCCTCCCCAGACACTTAATCTGCCAATGCCTTCATCCTGAATTTCTCAGTCTTTAGAACTGTTAGGAACAAATTACTATTATTTATAAGCCACCCAGTCTATGATGTTCTGTTACAGCATCCCTAACAGGCTAAGACTCACTTTGGGGGAAGCTATCTGCTATGACTGAGGACACTAGCAGCCAACTGGAAAGGCCTATCTTGAGAGACACCTAGGCATGCTAACAGCCAGCAATAATGTAAGCTGTCAATAAACTGCGCTTTGGGAGTAGATTCCCCAGCCCCAGTCAAACTTTTCTTCAGATAATTGCAGTCCTGTTCAATATATGACTGTAAACTCTTGGGACTCCAAGGCAAAATATCTTTCAAATTCCTGACCTGCAGAAATTGAGAGAATAAATGTACTAAGCCACCAAATTTGGTGGTAATAATACACCTTGTTCTCTTCTTTGCATCCCTTTAAATGTGTGGGGCCATATCCTTGTAGTTGGTTAGTGAGAAGGGTGAGAAACTGATCTGTACCATTTCCAAGGTCCTGAAAAATCTTCCCATGCTATTTGTCTCCCAGTGCTTCCTCTTTTCCTTTGTCTGCTGACAAGATGTAGAAAGGATTCAGCAGAGGAGACTGAACTATTCGATGAAAGGAGCTTGGGTCCCTGAATGGCTGAATGGAGCAATCAGTGTTCTCCATGTTCCTGACCCATACTGACTGTATTCATGTTAAGCCACTGACATTTCATGGTTTAGATAATATTGGTTAAAAGACTAATACTCTATGATTTAGGAGAGATGGAGTTTACTCCCATGAATAAGATGGCTTGAGATTTTAACAATCATCACTACCTTTAAAATTAGCTAAAGAGGTGTTAAGACAGGGTAAGATGGGTTAGAACTTGGAGATAACAATTTAGCTTATACATAGCCTAAACCATTTTCTGTGGGGATTCATTGGACATTATAGCCAATGATCAGTTGACTCCATTCCTTTAGTCCTATCATGAGACAATATATCACATCAGGAACATGGTCAAACCATAAGCTAGAGGACAAAAAGAGAGAGGAAGGAGCCAGGTCCCATAATCCCTTTGAGGGTATACCTCCAATGACCTGAGCACCTTCCACTAGGCCCCACTTCCTAAAATTTTCACCACTTGCCAACATGCCACCCTGGAGACAGCCTTTAACACGTGATTCTTTGAGCTTAATTGACAATCCAAACTCTGGTCAGATGTTGTGCACATCTGTAATCCCTGTAATCCCAGGTACTCCAGAGGCAGGAAGGATCACAAATTTGAGGCTAACCGGGGCAATTTAGTGAGATTGGGGATCTAACTCAGTGGTAGAGTGCCTCTGTGTCCAATCCCCAGTACAAAAACAAGAACAAAACAAACAAACAAACAAACAAACAAACAAAACCCCAAAGTAGAACAGACTAAATTGGAAATGACTCTTATCTTTATATTAAATGGAATATTTTAGATCAGAAGTGATAGGTGTGTAATCCCAGCAACTCTGGAAGCTGATCCAGGATGATCTCAAGTTCCAACCCTAAGCAACTTAGTGAGACCCTGACTCAAAATAGAACATAGGGCTGGAGATGTGGCTCAGTGGTAAAGCACCCCTGGATTCAATCCCTGGGAGAAAAAAAAAAAAAAAAAAAGAAGACAATTTATCATTTGAGGTAATTTGCTTGAGTAAACCACTGAGAAAAATCAAGGTGTTCTTTTAAAACTTTTTTAAATATGTGTATTTTTATTTATGTAGATTTGAATAGCCTACATAATATAAAACACAGATTTAAACTTCAAAATGGCTTTTTTTTTTGGTACTGGAGATTGAACCCAAGGGTACTTAACCATTGAGTCACATTCCCAGCTCTTTATTTTGAGACAGGGTCTTGCCAAGCTGCTTAGGGCCTCACTAAATTGGGTGAAATATGGGGTAAGAGAGAGGAGTGAAGAATTTATTATTTTTCAAGGTTCTGTGGACCTAGTGGGCAGTTTCCATGCTGTTTTTGCCTGAGCTTAGTCGTGCTGCCATGTTCTATTGAAGGTGGGGAGGTCCAAGATGACCCTACTCAGATGTCTCACAGTTGGTACTTGCAGTCAGCTGGGATCTCTGGATGATGCAAATCAATCTCTCTCTTTCTCTTTCTCCTCTGCCTCTCTCTTTTTTTGGTACTGGGGATTGAACCCAGGGTCACTTAACCACGGAGCCACATCCCCAGCCCTTTTTAGTTTGAGACAGGGTCTCACAACATTGCTTAGGGCCTCATTAAATTGCTGAGGGTGGTCTCAAACTTGTGGTCCTCCTGCCTCAGCCTCCTGATTCATTGGGATTATAGGCTTGAGCTACTGCACTGGGTGGCAAATGTCTCTTGAGGCTTCAGAACTCAAATAATGTCACAAAGCAAGCTGAGAGGCCAACCAGATTAAAAGGGTTTGAAAGTTAGATTTCACTTCTGCGTGGGAGAAAGAGAAAAGTCACATTATTTTTGGTAATATCATGATCACGATTACAATGGTATTGATAGTATAAAACGGTAATTTAGTGCCTGCTATATGTGATGGGCACTGTGCTATATGTATTATTATGGTATTGCTGAAACTAAGTTTGTATACATTCATTATATCCTATGGCATTTGCTCAGAGTGTCATGTATGTAATGGAAACTTGTAATTATTGATGTCCAGATTTTGAATACCCTTCCTATTTGAGGGATTCTTTGCCTCCCAGAAGAGAAATTGAAATGAAGAGAAACCTAGTATTCTACCTTCTCTGCCAAATGGGATGTAGGCCCTTGACTTAGACTCTGCCCATCAGATGCACTTATCTAGGGATTTTGAATTTGAAACTAATGACACAGAGAAACAAGGACAGTGGAGATTTCTTCCTGGTGTCAGTGGCAGCAGCATCAAGTTGGCAGGCACAATGGTGTCTGTGTTGCCAACCTTTGGATCCAGTGTTAAATACTAGAGAAGACAACAGTGCAAGCTGTGGTTCCTGTGTTCGGCGGCAGCAGTAGCAGCAGCTCAGTATACTGGCTCAGCCAGCATAACTTCTCTTTATTCTTGCCTGTTTACCCAGTTAATCTGTGAGCCATCCATTAAATATTTCAAGAAATTAACTAAGGGAGAACTTTTTAGCAGGGATCATTGTAGGTCATAGATCCTCAGGGAAGGTGGGGTGGAGTGGTGGAGAGCAGGTGGGCATTGGTCAATTGGACTGATTTGGGGTGAAGAAGAGAAGAGCAGCTAACATTAGGAGGAAAATTTTCATAGTCCATGACAAATAGTACCAAAGAGCTAATAAAATCTCATCTTTGATCATCTCTGTTGATGTGCCAATTGAAAACAAGGCTTCCAAATGCTGTTGCCATGTAAAGGATAGGGTGCATTCAAGAACTGTGGAGGTATTGAGATTGCTTTTATTATTGGTTTGTTTGTTTTTGGTACTGAGAATTGAAAGAAGGAATGCTTTACCATTGAACTAAATCCCCAGTCCTTTTTGTTTTTTTATTTTGAGACAGGGTCTCACCAAATTGCTTAGGGCCTCACTCAGTTGTTAGTCTTGAACTTGAAATCTTCCTGCCTCAGCCTCCTGAGTCACTGGGATTGCAGATGTGCATGTTCAGTTTTGTGATTGCTTTTAAGATTGTTGAACATCTTAAAAGTGACAGGATAAGAGTTATAAATTGTTAACTCATGTTGTCAATTCAAACCCAAGGACTTTCTGTAATTCTGCTATAAAAATCTGTAAGAAATTTTACAAGACATACATTCTTGCAGCTGAAGAATGAAAGAGTTATAAGCAAAACACAATGTTTGAAGTTTAATCCATAGCCTTTGTAGTCTCTTTGAGAAGTCTCTTATGAAAAACAGATCTGTGAAACGGACAGAAAATACAATTCAAGTTACTTTTGAATGTAGCATACTAACTACATCCTTAATAAGTTCTAAGAACAAGGATAAATAAAAATAAATCTTGAGTTGTACTTCATGGGCTTGTTGGTGGTGGTGTAATTAAGAAACACTTTTTTTTCCTGTAAAGGTACTGGCATGAACAGGAATCAGAATTTTTATTGTAGGAAAAGAGAGATAACCCTAAAACATCAAACAGGGGAAGGTGAGAAAGAAACCACATGAAGCTGGGGTTCTTGGGGAAATCAGTATACACTGATGATTAAAAAGAGAAAGAAAAGCCAGGCATGGTAGCACATGCCTGTATCCCAGCAACTTGGGAAGGTGATACAGAAGGATCATAAATTCAAGGCCAGCCTTGCCAACTTAGCATGACCCTGTCTCAAAATAAAATTTTTAAAAAGCGGGGATATAGCTCCGTGCCTCTGGGTTCAATCCTAGTACTGGGGAAAAAAGACACTTCCCTAGAAGTGTCTCTACTACTTCCCTAGTAGAGAAATATGAATGTAAACTGTATATTAGACAATACATTGTATCATTCATTTTCTAGGTAGATAATTGTGTTGTGGGTTTTAGGAGAGTGTCCTTAGAGGACACATGCTAAAGGATTAAGGAGTAAGGTAAAGTGTAAGAATATCTGCAACTTACCCATTAGCAGTCAATCCCCATTTCCCCCAAAGTGAACCCTGGGTAACCACAAATCTACCTTCTGTCTGTGGATTTGACTATTCTGGACATTTCATATAAATGAAGCAATAGAGTATGTAACCTTGTATGACCGACTTCTTTGATTTTGCATCCATGTTTTAACATATTGATAACTTCATTCTTTTTTAATTGCTAAATAATATTCTGGTGTTTGGATATGCCACATTTTGTTTATCTATTCCAATTGATTAACATTTTAGTTGTTTCCACATTTGGCTATTCTGAATAATATTGCTATGAACATCTGGAGACAAGTTTTTGTGTGGATATATGTTTTCATTTCTCTTAGGTTTATGCTTAAGAGTTGTGTCTGTCAGTTTTTCATCTCTGTGACCAAAATACTTGACCAGAACAACTTAATATAGGAATTATTTATTTTGATTCACAGTTTCAGAGGTTTCAGTCCATGTCAGCCTACTGCATTGCTAGGGCCTGAGGCAAGACAGAACATGGTGAGAGAAGGGCATGGTGGAAGAAAGCTGCTCAATTTACAGCAGTGGAAAACAGAGAAAGAGGATTGGGGACAAGATATAGACCCCAAGGGCATGCCCCACAAGGACTCACATCCCTCAACTAGGCCCCCTCCTACAGTTTCTGCCACCTCCCAATAGTCCACTGAAATTTTTAATCCATCAAGTGGATTAATCCACTGATGAGGTTAGTGCCTTTATTCTCAAATTGTTTGCTAATAACCCCACATCTGAACATTGTTGCATTGGGACCAATCCTTCAACACATGAGTCTTTGAGGACACTTCATTTCCAAACCACAACAGGAGTGGACTTGATCATAATGCTTACTCAATTGGTCATGTGGTTACTTTGTTTAACCTTTGAAAGAACGGCCAAGCTCTTTTCTGAAGTGACTGAGCCATTTTACAATCCCACCAGCAGTGAATGAGGATTTTGATTTTCTACATCCTGGACAATACTGCTTTTTTTTTTTTGCTTTTTTTTTTTGTACTAAGGATTGAACCTAGGGGCCCTTAACCATTCAGCCACACCCCCAGCCCTTTTTTGTATTTGGTTTAGAGACAGGGTCTTGCTGAGTTGGTTAGGTCCTTGCTAAATTGCTAAGGCTGGCTTTGAATTCACAATCCTCCTGCCTCAGCCTCCCGAGCCACAGGGATTACAGGCATGTGCCACCACGCCTAGCTGTGGTTTTGATTTATATTTTCTTGATGGCTAATGATGCTGAGCATCTTTCCATGAGTTTATTGACCTTTTGTATATCTTCTTTGGAGCAGTGTCTATTCAGATTGTCTTTTTTTTTTTTAAAGAGACTTAACATTTTTAGAATAGTTTTAGATTCACAGCAAAACCAAGAGGAAGATATGGAGATTTCCTATATATCCCTTGTACCACACATGCACAGCCTCCCTATTATCATCCCCACCCAGTGGTATGCTTGTCACAATTAATGACACATCATAATCACAAAAGGTTCATAATGAGTTCACTTTTGATGTTGTATGTGGGGATGTAGAAAGAAGCCACTGAGGCATATGCTCCATAAGCTGCGGGAAGGTAAAATCTTTGCACACTCAGGATTATTCATGCTTGTGGCGAAAACTACCAAGTGACCTGACCCGCCGATGGCCATTGTCCCAGGTTAACTTCCCTCATCTTTCTCTCTCCCTCCTCCCTTTGGTAAACTGTTTGACTCCTAATTGGACCATCCTTACAGACTGTCATATTACACTACCTGTTCTTTATTCTCGGACTCCCCTCATCTATAAAAGTGCTGTAATTCTTTAATAAATTTAAGACTGGTAACTAGTACTTGCTCTCCCGGGTTGTAGCTCCATCGCCTTACCTCCTCCAGAAGGGAAAAGACCCCACAGGTCGAGGCCTAGCCAGACAGCGACAACAGTTGTACATTCCATGGATTTATATGTATTCTTTTTCTATCCACCATTATAGTATTTTCACTGCCCTAAAAATCTATCATTTACACACTTAAAAAACTGTATCATGGGCTGGGAATGTAGCTCAGTGGTAGAGCACTTGCCTAGTAGGCTCAGGTTCCTGGGTTCAATCCCCAGCACCAATAAATAAATAAATAGTATTGCTGTTTTTTTTTTTTTAATAACTGAGTTGTAAAAGTTCTTTATACATTCTGAATACTAGATTTTTCTTTTTTTGGGGGGGAAGGATTGAACCCAGGGAAGCTTTACACAGAGCTACATCCCCACTTTTTTTTTTATTTTGAGACAGGGTCTCACTAAGTTGCTTAGGGCCTTGCTAATTTACTGGGTCTGCCTTCAAACTTGCAATCTTCCTGCCTCAGTCTCCTGAGTCACTGTGATTACAGATGTGTGACACCATGCCTGGTTGGATACTAGATTCTTATCAGATATATGAATTACACAGATTTTCTCTTATTCTCTAGGTTATCTCTTCCCTTTTTTCATGATATCCTCTTAATCATAAAAAAAACTCAGTGATATCCAACATTTTTCCTGTTGTTATGTTTTTGGTGTCATATCTAAGAAACCATTGCTTAATAAAGGTCACAAGTTTTATGATTATATTTTCTTCAAAAGTTTTAGAGTGTAGCTCTTGCATTTAGGCTTTTGATCCATTTTGAGTTAAGTTTTTATATATAGTGTAAGTTTAGACTTCATTGTTTTTGCATGTGGGTATTCAATTATTCCAGTACTGTTCACTGAAGAGGACATTCTTATAACTAATTAAAACACATTTTTAAAAATTAAAAAAAAAGGCCACACCGGGCGTGGTGGCGCACGCCTGTAATCCAAGTGACTTGGGAGGCTGAGTCAGGAGGATCTCGAGTTCAAAGCCAGCCTCAGCAACTTAGCGAGGCCCTAAGCAACTCAGTGAGACCCTGTCTCTAAATAAAATACAAAATAGGGCTGGGGATGTGGCTCAGTGGCCTAGTGCCCCTGAGTTCAATCCCTGGTTCAAAAAAAAAAAAAAACAAAAAAAAAGCCATTCTTTTCCTGTTTGTCTTGGCACTTTTGTGAAAATCAGTTGGCCATAAATGTGAGGATTTTATCTATGGACTTTCAGTTCTCTTATGTCAGCCCTATACTGTCTTGATTTTTGTAGCTTTGTTTGAATTATAGAATTGGTAAGGATGAATCCTCCAATGTTGTTTCTCAAGATTGACTGTTCTGTGTCTTCTGCATTTTATATGATTTTTTTTAAACACAGATTTTATTTTTAGAGCATTTTGAGGTTCACATAGCCTCTCCAAATATCAACAACTGTACCAGAATAGTACTTTGTTGTAAGCCATGAAACTATGTTGGCACAACATTATCACCCAAGAACCACAGTTTACATTAGGATGCACTCTTTTCTTTTCTTTTTTCTTTTTTTGGTATATCTATGGAGTTTGACAAATGTGTAATGCTGTGTATCCACATCATAGTATCATAAAAAGTTTCACAGTCCTAAAAATCCTGTTATTCACCTTTTCATTTCTTCTTCCTCATTGATTTTTTTTCTTCTTTTTTTTTTTTTTTTTTTTTACGGTGCTGGGGATGGAACCCAGGACTTTATACATGCTGAGCAAATGCTCTACTGCTACATCCCCAACCCCTTCACTAATCTTTTTACTGTCTCCATACATAGTTTTTCCTTTTCCAGAATGTCATGTAGTTGAAGTCCTTCTATGTAGCCCTTTCAGATTGGCTTCTTTCACTTAGTAATATGCATTTAAATCTTCTCCTGATCTTTTTGTCAATTAATAGATTATTTCTTTTATGCACTGAATAATTTTTCATTTTTTTCAATTTTTTTTCAATTTTTTTTAAGAGTTTAAACTTTGTTTTTATTTGGTGCTCAGGATTGAACCCAGTGCCTCACACATTCTAGGCAAGTGCTCTACCACTGAGCTACAACCCCAGCCCTAACCCCTACAAATTTAATTCTAATGAAGTCTAGCATGCTAATATAAATGGTGTTGTGTTTTTTACTTCAATTCCAATTGTTTATTGCTGTCATGTATCAAAGTGACTGACTTTCATATATTAATCTTGCATCCTGCAACCTTGCTATGATCATTTATTAGGTTCAGGGTTTTTTTGTTGTTTGCTTTGGATTTTCTACATGCATCTGTGAGCAGAGACAGTTTTATTCTTCCTTTCCAATCTGTATACCTTTCATTTTCTTTTCCTGTTTTATTGCCTTAGTAGGACTTCCAGTGTTGAAAAGGAGTGGTGATAAGGAGCCTTCATCCTGACTTTCACAGGAAAGCATCAGTTTTCTCACTATTAAGTATTAATATTAAGCCAGGCGTGGTGGCGCACGCCTGTAATCCAAGCCACTTGGGAGGCTGAGTCAGGAGGATGGCGAGTTCAAAGCCAGCCTCAGCAACTTAGCGAGGCCCTAAGCAACTCAGTGAGACCCTGTCTCTAAATAAAATACAAAATACGGCCGGGGATGTGACTCGGTATTAATATTAGCTAAAAGGTTTTTTTCTTTTTTTCTTTTTTTTTTTTTTTGTAGTTGTTCTGTATCAAGTTGATGAAGTTTTCCTTCATTCCTATTTTGGTGAAGATTTTCTGTTGGATTTTGGTGTTGGGTTTTGTCAAATGTTTTTTCCTTATTTATTATCGAGTGTTTTTTCTTCTTTGGCCCGTTGTTGTGATGGATTAATTAATCTTCTCCTTCTCCTTTTCCTTCTTCTTTCTAGTAGGGACCAAACCTAGGGCCTCACACATGCTAGGCAAGAATTCTACCATTTTGAGACAGGATCTTGTTAAGTTGTCCATGCTGGCCTTGAACTTGCACCCCTCCTGCCTCAGCCTCTGCAGTAGCTTGGCTTACAGGTGCACACCACCATGCCTAACACACTGATTTTCAAATTAGGTATAAGACTTGCATATCTGGACTAAATTCCACTTGGTTGTGTATATAATTCTTTTTATACCTGGGATTATTAAATTTGCTAGTATTTTGTTGAGCATTTTTGCGACTCTATTCTTGAGAAATGTTAACTTGAGTTTTCTTTTCATATATTTTTGGTTTTTGTAGTAGAGTAATGCTAACCTCTAGAACACATGAGATGGTTTCACTCATGAGTTATATCAAATTTTTTTTTTTTTTTTGAACCAGGGATTGAACTCAGGGACACTCGGCCACTGAGCCACATCCCCAGCCCTATTTTGTATTTTATTTAGAGACAGGGTCTCACTGAGTTGCTTAGGGCCTCGCTAAATTGCTGAGGCTGGCTTTGAACTTGTGATCCTCCTGACTCAGCCTCCCAAGTTGCTTGGATTACAGGCATGCGCCACCACGCCCGGCTATATCAAATATTTAGGGAAGAAATTACACCAAGTATCTAAAATTCTTACAGAAGACAGAGGCAGAGGGAATACTTCCTAACTAATTCCTGAAACCATCTCATGTTTTCTATTTTGGAAGGTTATTAATGATTGATTTATTAATGATATCTTTAATAGATATAGCCCTTTTTAGATTGTCTATATCTCCTCGTGTGAATTTTGGCACATTGTGTCTTTTCAGGAATTGGTCCGTTCCATCTAGATTATCAAATTTGTGGACCTAGAGTTATTCATAGTATTTCTTTACTAATATCTTTCTGTCCATAGGCTCTCATGATGTTTTTTCATTTCTGATATTAGTAATTTGTATGCTGTTTCTTTTTTTTTCTTAGCTTAGCTAGAGACTTTTTGATTTTATTAATCTTTTCAAAGTATCAGCTTTTGGTTTTATTGACTTTCTCTACTGATTTCCCATTTTAAATTTTATTGTTTTCTCTTCTTAATTTTTTACTACTAATTTTAGACTTTGCTCTTCTGCTGGTTTCTAAGGTAGAAATTTGGATTATTGATTTTTAGTTCTTTCTTTTGTAATATATACATTTAATCCTATAAATTTCCCTGTAACCATTGCTTTCATTGCATCCCACAAATTTTGATTAGTTGTATTTTCACTTAATTCAAAATATTTAATTTTTTTCCTTGGGGTTTCTTTGTTTTACCCAAATATCTATGTGAAGTTTGTGGTTTTTCTGAAAAGTTTTTTTTGTGTGTGTGTGAGAATACTTCATTATTGGCAGAAGTGAGGTTAGAGGTTGTAACTCTAAGTTATGTTCTCTTGCTAAGTCTCAGAATTAAGGTGATTTAACCCAGGAGGCAGAGCTAAGAGGGTAGGGGACAAATAGGGAATGTAAACTTGAGGGCGGCTGACTTGCAAGAGGAAGAAGGTCAGAGCTGAGAATTTTCAATAATGGTTATTCTTCACAGATTTACCAATCAGATAATTCACTGCACCTACCTGGGAAAGGAGGAATAAAAGAGGAATGTTTGGGAAAAAGTTCTCCTCATGGAAGCCAGAAGCAGAGAAAAAGAATTTTATTCCTACATTCTCCAGCTTCTTGGTTTTTGTGTTTTTTTTTTTTTTGGTTTTTTTTTTTTGTTTTTTTTTTTGTAAATGATGCTATAATTATATAATCCTCTTTTATTTTTCAATAAGGTAGAACATCTCTGCACCACAGATGAATTCTCTTGGGAAAGGTAAGATTGCATAGATTAACAGATTACACACTATGAAAGACTAGTGCCTCAAAGAAAATGACAAAGTAAAGAATTCAGAATAACAAATTTTTCATTCTCTTGACATATTTCTCTCCAGGACCTCAATTCCCTATTCCAGCAGCACCAGGAAATCTTGTTTTGTCCAAATGAGTGAGTTGATATAGCAATTTGTATGAGCAAAGATGTGTCAAGTTGTTCTGGGAAAAATTGTTCCCATGGTTCTTTCAAAGGTTCTAGCTGATTTGAATAGAAGTCCACTCAGTGGCACAAATGTTAGTGTTCTTATGGAGGCTGAGACATAGATGGCAATTCTGAGGGATTCATGCAGAAAATTCAAGCAGAGCCATAGCAGGTGCCAGCCCAGCCCTGGAAACTAAAAGCACTGTGTATTATTCATAGCTATGAATAATTCAGCCCCGTCCCCTGATTTCATAAATCTTAAGGTCAATGGGAGGAAAAGAAATAATAACTAAACCATTATATTGTTTTTTTTAAGGAAAAAAAGAAGGAAAGATCATTGTAGAGAATAAGGAGAACACATTTGATAATAGGTGGTGGCATCCATGAGCATCGAAGTGTTGTGACCTCTTGTTTTAATCCACTGATTTAACTATGACGTCTATAATCAACTAGAGGCCACTCTCAGTTCTATCTCCCCTTAATAAAACTGCTCTACACAAACCAATCAGTTCTCTTCTGGGCAACATTCTGGGATTGCTGGTGGGAGTTTAGATTTTGACCTCAGAAGACTAGAATTGTGAGAAAAATAATTCTATCAAGTCAACACTATTTCAAAGATTGAAAATTAATTCTTTCCCGGTGCAATGGTGCACACCTGTAATCCCAGCAGCTCAGGAGTCTGAGGCAGGAGGATTGTAAGTTCAAGGACAGCCTCAGCAGTTTAGCGAGGCCCTAAGCAACTTAGTGAGACCTGTCTCAAAATATAAAATAAAAAAACCTGGGCTGGGGATATAGCTCAGTTGGTAGAGTGCTTGCTTCACAAGTGCAAGGCCCTGGGTTCAATTCCCAGCACTGAAAAAAAAAACCTGGTGATGTGACTCAGTGATAAAGCACCCCTGGGTTCAATTCCCAGTACAAAAAAGAAAAAATATGAATTCTTTATTTTTCATTCCAGATTGTCATATTGCCCAATGTAGCATATCATAGTTTCTACATGAGATTGAGTGAAAATATTAAGATACTTTAACAATAAAAACTTAAAAAGTATTGCCCATAATAGAAATATAAATCCTGTTATTATCACATACCCAGAAAGATATAAAAGTCCAGAGACAAAGACCCCTTGCAAGTTTAAGCCCAGTATCAATAAAATTCAAAGGAATTAAAATCCAAAATCAAATTATCTTGCTTTAGTGAGTTAGAAGTACAAACTAAAATTCTTCAAATCCAAACCCCACCCTTTCTTCCTCCTTGATTTTAGCTGGTGACTATACATGTGACCCCAGTAGTTCCCCCTGGGTAGTTGTGGTTTCAGCTGCCTGTGAGAGAGAGGTGTTCGTTTTCAGGATTTCAGAAACAGTACCTGTTCAGAGTCAAGTTTCTCCTGAGTTTCCTAGTTGAAAAAGTTAAAAATGTTCACAGGCCCTGGTATAGCAGCAAATATAGAGATTTCTCCACTCCCAGAGCAGGACCATGGTCTCCTTCTGTTCCAGTGAACTTAGAAGAGGGGAATAAATTAGCTCAATAGTAGGGAGTTGAAAGCAGAAGAAAATGCACAATCACACCCACTTCGCCTTTCTAGTCTAGGAGGGACTAGTCTTTTTTTTTCTTTCTTTCTTTCTTTTTTTTTTTTGGACGTGCTGGGGATCAAGCCTAAGGCCTTATGCATGCTAGAGGAGCTATACCCACAGCCCTAGGAGGACATTAATTGGATAGCAATTCTCTAACTCTGAAGTCTGTAAGTAACTGCCTGAGGTCAGTTAGTGCCACTTTATTTCTCATTTCCTCAGGCGCACAGGACTTCAGTGCTAACTTGATTTTAATCCTGAGGGTACCAGTTTCATCAGCATGCTGGTAAAGTCTTTTTTTTTTTAACATGGCTCATATTTTATTGTTATTATAGGAAAAATTATTTCAGAAGTGATATCAGAAAAGAAACTGTTTAGCCTGGCGCGCGGTGGCACACGCCTGTAATCCCAGCACTTGGGAGGCTGAGGCAGGGGGATCGCGAGTTCAAAGCCAGCCTCAGCAACTTAGCGAGGCCCTAAGCAACTCAGTGAGACCCTGTCTCTAAATAAAATACAAAATAGGGCTGGGGATGTGGCTCAGTGGTGGAGTGCCCCTGGGTTCAATCCCCAATACCAAAAAAAAAAAAAAAAAAAAAAAAATTTGGCAAGAATTAAAAACCTTACTGAAGCCATGTTCTCACAGGAAGAGACGTGAAGCCTCAGGGCTCTGGAAGATAGGGCAGGTGACAGAGGTGGGTTCTTCAAGGGCCCCTATGGAGAAGGAGTGTGGCAGGAACACGGTGCTTTGCTGCCTCTGGGCTATGTGAACAATGTGGTTTCCAGAGGCGGGTCACACCACAGGCTTCCTGCTCCTGCATGATGCTTGGCCATAATGCACTCCTGCACCTGCACTGGCCCCGGAGAGATGCAGCCAGCACCGCAACCAGCACTGCAACTCCAGGGGCTCCTGCTGTGGGGAACCCCTCACTGCCCTGCAGGAGCTATACTGTGTCCTGCACCTTCCTTCCTCAGACCCCCAACCCTGCTTCTTCCCCTGGCGACTGCTGGGTCCTTGGGTGTGTTGACCTCCACCAGAGCTCCGGGTTCTGGCCATATAGCCGGCCAGTCTTCTAAGCCTGGACCCCGTCTGTTTCCTCTTTTGTGTGAGCATTGTGACATCACTCTTGATCACTTTGGCTGCTATAACCAAGCAACCTAAAGTTCATTTACTGTCTCAGAAACAGCCTTGGAGCCACAGGTGGAGCCTCAGGGAGGCTCTCTCCTACCTGAGCTCTTTGACATCTGGCATTCTATCCCTGCCCTCAAACACTTTTGACCATTGTTTGGAGCCCACTCAAGTACCTACCACCCTTTTTTACCCCTCGGGTAGAGACAGCTCTTGGACTCTCCATTTCTCTTCCACATGTCCTTGTTGATCCAAACCCATGGCTGGAGCTGCTGTGTCCAGTGCTTTTCCAATTTATTTCTGCTCCTGTCCTCCCACCCAAGTCCACACATGTGACACCTGTAAAAGTTATGTACATCCAGGATCCAGTATGTATCCTGGGTAAGGATGGCTCCCTGGAAGACCTGAAGTGCTTCAGGGGGTCAAAGATACAGCCCGTTAATACATCAATGCAAATGAATAGGAGGGATTTCAGCCATCTAGTGGAGTGAGGAAGAATTACCCAAGAACCACTGAAAAGGAGGAAACAAAGACCAAAAGGGAACTGATATAGGGAACAAAATGAATTAAGGATCTTTTCCCTTCAAAGAAACTAGACACCAGAGAATAAAACTGTCCCAGTCTGCAAGTGTCCCTTTGTTACCAAACCCAGATTCAGAAGTGAAAAACCAGTGTCTGAGAAACTTGAATTGGGAAGAAAGATAGAACACCAAAACTGAATGGAGAAATGTTCTACATCCACCCCTGTCCCACAGAAAGGTGGAGGCCCCTATACAGACAGAGTCTAATTCTGTTCTCCACTTCAGGAAATGAAAAGAGTCCCCAAGATTAAAGGTGGCTTAAATTATAAGGCCTTTATTGTTACAAACCAGAGCAATATGAGAGAAGTACTTTTCCAAACTAGATGACTTGGAGGCTGAAAACATCCATTGCAATTTCATGTAAAAAACTGGACACAGTGACTTGTGCTTGTAATCTTAACTACTATTCTCAGGGCTGAGGGCTGAGAATCATTTGAGCCCATAAGCTCAAGACACTGCTTCGAACAAAAACCAAATTTTATTTTATTTTGTTTATTTTTGTTGGAATTCATTTCTTTATATGAAGTCCCTTATGAAAACATAATAATAAAAATAAATCTAAGAGGGGAGGCAAAATTTAAAAAGGAAAAGGAAAAGAAATTAAGATGATTCATTGCTTCTCTGATTTCTCTTCAGTTTCCTCTCCAGACTCCTTGTTTTCCTCCTTCACATAAAGAGCTTCCAGCTTTTCAGTCACTTTTTGAGCATTATCATTTTTGCCCAGTCCTACTGTCTTTCCTCTCTCTTCAATCGCTTTTCTGCATTCTTCAGACTTTGTTTTGAATTTTTATGCCTTCTCAGGGTTTAGGAAGTGGATGGCGAGCAACTGCGGCTAGGGTACTAAGCAAAGTCAGAACAGGTGTTCCAAACCCCCGCATGGTCACTGCCAGCGTTTGGCTTCAGTTCCACCATTGGCGTGATACAGTGGTTGGCTCATATCTTCAGGGTCTTATCTCTCCTCATGAGAAGGCGGATGGCCCCTTTCTCCTCATGTTTCAGGAGCTTGACATCCCCAGTGCCTCATTTCTTCCATTCTGGAAGATCATTCTCTGAAGCGAATAGAAATAGCTTTGCTTGCATCTTAAGTTCCTCTTCATCTTCCTTCAGCGTTTATTTCTTGCTCAGGGAGTGAAACTATCGGCCAGAACCGGAGGACGTGGTTGGACTCATCTGCATTCCCAGAGGCATCAAGGTCCTGATGAGGGTCTTTGCGGCCACCAGCGGAACGCGGCAGGGGCGGTGGTTGCACATGGGCTGGTTCCATCGTTGCTGACTCCGCGGCCTCTAGACAGCTAGTCGTCGCTTCTTTCCTTGCCGCCTGGCGCCGGCGCCCCCCGCCTGCCCGCTCATCCCTCAGCCCCATGACCAGAACCCTGATGCCAGCGGTGAGAAAGGCCAAAAATCAAATTTTATGCAATTTCTTAATGGACAATGATGTCCATTAAGAAAGAAAACCTCTGTTAGCCACCAGCAGAACATAGCTCTGGTCCTCTTGGCTAAAGATGTCCAAAATGACCAATCCACTTTTTGTTCTTTGTTTCTGCTGTTGCTGCACACAAAAGGTCTTTCACCTGTGGGAACCCTCTGGTGTGCAATAAAGTCAGAGCTTTGACTAAAGAATTTCCCACATTCAGTGCACTCAAAAGGCTGTGTTTCAGTGTGAATTATCTGGTGTTTAATGAGGGTATATTTATGGCCAAAGGATTTCCCACAATCACTACAGTCATAAGGATTTTCTCCAGTATGGGTGCTTTCATGCTGGGCAAGTGTTACTTTGTGCCTGAAGACTTTCCCCACAATCATTGCACTTCTAAGGTCTTGCGCCATTGTGCACTCTGGTGTCTGATTAGGTTAGAGTGATGACTAAAGTATTTTCCACATTCACCACACTTGTAAAGCATTTCTCCTGTGTGGATTCTCTTGTGCTGAGTAAGGTTGTCTTTTCTCCTGAAGGCTTTTCCACATTCATGGCACTCATAAGGCCTTTCTCCAGTGTGGATCCTTGGTGCTGGACAAATGTAGCTTTACTGCTAAAGGCTTGCCCACACTCACTGCACTCATAAAGCTTTTCCCTGCTATGGATCCTCTGGTGCTGGACGAATCTATCTTTGCAACTGAAAACTTTCCCTCATTCATTGCACTTGTAATGCATTTGTCCAACATACAGGATCTCTCTGCTTGCAGTTCTCTTGGCTGTCTTCCTCTTGCTATGGGTGATCTTTGTGGGCATCAGCCCAACCTAGCCTGGAAGTGCTTCTGCACCACCTCTAAAGGGCTTCTCTAATTAAAGTGAGGTTCTTCACAAACTCTGCAGTCCTTTACCAATGAAGTCTTGTCTTCATCTCATCTCTGTGAATGTTTCTCTACACCGCAGCACTTCGTGTTTGGTTAAAAAGTTTGCCACTGAACCAGAATTGTCTCCCACATGCCCCACATTTGTAAGTTCTAAGTCCATGGTGTGTTCCCTCCAGGAGCAAATTATCTTTCAAGATGGGGACCACATACATCACCAGGGGGGACCTCCTGGGCCGATGGACCTGCTATAGTACTACTGCAACACTTGCAACACTCCTACAGAAATGCTGGGCCCCAAAGGCACCTCTTCATCCTTCACTCTATGCCAACAACCCTGAGGTTTGAGTCCGCGCTCTGGCGTCCTGCAGGGTTCACGAGTCCAGCGGGGTGAAGGAAGTGCAGGACCCTCATGCGGCAGCTCTATGGCGAGGACAGAATCCTCTCCTGGCCTCCCAGCTTCCGTCAGCGCAGAACCGTCGGCTCTGCAGATCCGTAGCTCCCAAGGTTCCACCGCTCCCAGGGCTGTGCCTAAGGCCCAATATATGTATATATTTTGCCTAAAAAAAAACAACAACAAACTTTTAATACCTGTTTGCTATGGGGAGCCACTTAAGAACAGACGGATGACCACTGAGAAGTCCAAATTTGACAGTCTCTATTAGCCGGCTGACTGGTTATCTCACACAATGCCCCAAAAATGGCTATTGGGAGAACAGCCCTGACCATAGGGTTGCAGGTATTTTTTTTTAATATTTTTTTAAGCCGGGCGTGATGGTGCATGCCTGTAATCCAAGCGACTTGGGAGGCTGAGTCAGGAGGATAGTGAGTTCAAAGCTAGCCTCAGTAACTTAGCGAGGCCCTAAGCAACTCAGTGAGACCCTGTCTCTAAATAAAATACAAAATAAGGCTGGGGATGTGGTTCAGTGGCCAAGTGCCCCTGAGTTCAATCCCCAGTTCAAAAAAAAAAAAAAAATTTTTTTTTAGTTGTACGCAGACACAATACCTTTATTTTATTTCTTTGTGGTGCTGAGGATCGAACCCATGGCCTTATGCATGCGAGGCAAACACTCTACCACTGAGCCACAACCCCAGCCCCAGCAGGGGTTTTTAATACCATAAGTTAGTTCATAAATCATAAGTGTCTGTTACTATGATTTAAAAGTACAAACTAACATCATGAGATCTAAAATCATTAACAGAAGGGGGAAGTGGGTCAAAATGACCTTGCTTAGGTACAAACTAAAGAATGGTTACTAACATCTAAATAATCACTGTTAATATCTCATTAACATGGTATATTGTTTAGGAAAATAGGAATCAAAAAGAGAATGACTTTTCATAATACAAGAATTGCCATTTCATCATTTTGTATTGCCAAACAAGTCATGCTAAGTAACTGATGACGGGTACAGAGGCAGGGTGTTCCCATGGGAGAAGCTAAGCAACTATTGAGCGTACAGAGGCGAGGCATTCCCATGGGAGAAACATTTCCTACATAACATGGAGTCTCAAGGTAAAGTGGAGTCTGTTTAGTCATTGCTCATATAGCCTGGCCTATAACATTTCCATGGAGTTGAATATGTCAGCCCATCACAGGAGACAGATGAGAATGGTGGGAATATGAGGCTAAGAGAATAATTCTATAAAATGGGCCCATTGTGCTGACCCCTACCTCCCCACTGCTTTCTTTGTCAATCGCTGCAGCCCTGCCTGGCCTAGGCAGGGGTGAAGGCGAGGTAGTCAGTGTAGGTAATAAATGATGGGGGTCAAGATGTCA
The DNA here is from genome assembly GCA_020662805.1 of Glaucomys volans. NCBI lineage: Eukaryota > Metazoa > Chordata > Mammalia > Rodentia > Sciuridae > Glaucomys > Glaucomys volans. The sequence continues at coordinate 748,742 of JAJEJO010050446.1, forward strand.
GCTCAAAGAGAGAACAATTGGCTGTTAGCCTCTGTGATCATGCTCCTGGGCACTCTGGGTTGCTAACAATTAACCTCCACATCCCTACTCCCAAGAAAGAGAAGGCAATAACTAAAAGAGGGGTTCTGGAGTCTATAAAAGAGCAAGACACACACTCTCCCATGGACACCCAGCTCTGGGGCTCCTTCTCTTGTGAGAAGTCTGTCTCTACCAATTTCTTCAATAAAACTTGCTTTGTTTGCTTGCCTCAGAGTTTCTCTGGGGTTCCTGATCTCCAAGACTGGTATCACTGCCATGTTTGTTGCACTATTTGCAATAACCAGGAAATGGAAACACCCTAAATGTCTGTCAACCGATAAATAAAGGTACATATTCACAACGGAATACTGTCAGTCATAGAAAGAATGAAATCCTGTCATTGTGACAACATGGATGGAACTACAGGTCATTATGTTAAGTGAAATGAGCCAGGCACAGATGGACAAGTACTATAAGATCTCATTCGTACAATGGAATCTAAAAGAGTTGATCTCATAGAAGTTGAGTATGGACTGGTGATTTCCAAAGGCTAGGGAGAGAAGAGGAGAAAGAGTTGAGGAAAGGTTGATCAATGGGTGCTAAGATCAGGAGGAAGCCCTTAGGAGGAAGTTCTGGTGTAGGGTGATTATCAATAATGAGAATATACTATATATATTTTTAAAAACTAGAAGAAAGAATTTTGAATGTTTTCACCATAAAAAATGGTAAAGGAGGACAGGGTCATTTACCCTGATTTAATTTACCCTATATATTTTGATGTACAATGCATACATGTATTGAGATATCACATGGTACTTCAAAAATACATATACATTTTATATTCTTATGGATCAGTTCAAAATAAACTTTATTTACCCTTAAAAATATAAAAAATCCAAAAATTTTTATTTTGAAATACTTAGCTGGGCATGGTGGCACATGTCTATAATCTCAGCAACTCAGGATGCTGAGGCAGGAGGATGGCAAATTCCTGGCCAATCTGGGCAATATAGCAAGACCCTGTTTCAAAGTGAAAATTAAAATTGAGTTGGGGAAGTTACTTGGTGATAAAACCACCCCTAATTTCAACCCCCAGTATTGATAAAAATAATAGTAATTATAGATTCAGATAGCATAGGGATGTTCTGTATATTCATCCTCCACCCAGTGCTAACATCTTACATAGTTATCATATATCAAATCAGGAAATTGAGATTATATTACCTTTGTTTTTATTTTTTAAGTTTTAAAAATTTAAGTATGGTAAAATTCACATAACAATTTGCCATCTTAATCATTTATTTCTATATAGTTCTGCAGTGTTAAGTGCATTCACATTGTGAGACTAGTAACAATAACTAATAGTGAAAGTAAACAATTATATCTATGCTGCAATTAAAGTTTTTAAAACAAGAATTTTCTTTTGGCATTTTCCATTTAATATATTTTTGGGCCATGGTTGACCATGGATAATTGACACAGCAGAAAGTGCATCCGTGAATAAGGAGTGCTTCTGGAAAGGATCTGGGCTGGTGTCCTGGGAGCATTCTGAGAAGTGGGCCAGCCCGAGCCGTGTACCCACTGTTCTTGACCAAGCAGACCTAAGTCCTGATCTCTCTGGAGACACCAAAGGATATTAAACCATCTCTGTGGTCCAGGGTTCACAGTCTACAACTAGGGGAAGAGCCAGGTGTGGTGATGCACACCTGTAATCCCAGCAGCTTAGGAGGCTGAGGCAGGAGGATCACAAGTTCAAGGCCAACCTCAGCAATTTAGTGAGGCTCTAAGCAACTTAGTGAGACCCTGTCTCAAAACATAAAAAGGGCTGGGAATGTGGCTAAGTGGTTAAGTGATCCTGGGTTCAGTCCTTTGTTAAAAAAAATGTAAACTAGGGGAAGGATTCAAATGCCAAGAACCAGGTGTATGAGCATTAGGTGGAACCCAGGGGATAGAGTCTCTTGAGTCCAGAGTTGGGAATGTTTCTAAAGGAGGCAGCAGGTAAGTTGGACTCACATTTGTTCAGTGTCCACTCAGCCTTTCTTAAATATCTCTTGTAGACAAGGGGGGACTGCCATATTCTCTGTATGTTCTACCTTCTCCCAATTCAGGGTTCTCTGTCCAGAGCAGGTGTAAGGCACAGAGAGATGACTGCTGAAGCTTCCTATCAACTCAGATTGGTCTGTCACAACTTTTAACAAGGGTTTTCTTGTTTGATTGGTAGGTTTTTCCTAAATTAAAGGAGACCTTTCTTTCTTTCTTGGTACCGGGGATTGAATTCAGTGGTACTCTAATCACTGCTACATCCCCAATCTTTATTCATGTTTTATTTTGAGGCAGGGTCTCACTAAGTTGCCCAGGCTGGCCTCAAACTTGTGATCCTTCTGCTTCAGCCTCCTAAGAAACTGAGATTAAAAGTGTGTACCACCATGCCTAGTGTAAAGGATATATGTGTGTGTGTGTGTGTATATATATATATATATATATATATATATATATATATATATAACTTTTTTTTTTTTTGCAGTGCTGGGGATTGAACCCAGGCCCTTATGCTTGCAAGGCAAGCACTCTACCAACTGAGCTATATCCCCAGCCCAAGGAGCTATATTTTTCTAATAGCATTACTACATGCTCATTGTTTAAAACCCAGATATACAGTTGTAAAGAAGTAAGTGATCTGGGCACTGTGGTACATACCGGTAATCCCAGTTACTTAGGAGGCTGAGGCAGGAGGATCACAAAGTTGAGGGTAGCCTGGGCAATTAAGCAAGACCCCAATCTCAAAATAAAATATACAAAGGGTTGGGATGCAGTTCAGTGGTATAATTCACTTGAATTCAGTCGAAGAAGAAGAAGAAGAAGAAGGAGGAGGAGAAGGAGGAGGAGGAGGAGGAAGAAGAGGAGGAGGAGGAGGAGGAGGAGGAGGATATTTAGTGTTACCATCCTTTCACATTTGTCAAGTTATTTAGAAAAATGAGGTGTAAACCTACACCTCATCACATGTTTATAATTAGGATTTTACTTAGCAATAAATACATCATAGACATTCATTGTGTTATATTCAAATGGTACAATCATATTGCTTTGTGTGGCAATACTGTAATCTATTTAGCCAAACTTATTTGGGAACAAGTTTGTGTTCAATTCTTCAGTAATATAAACAATGCTAAATCACTGGCTACTAGATTAACTGATAATTTGAATTTTATCCACAAGGGGGAAGTAAGCAACTGTGCTAAGATTTAAAAAAAAAACAGCAACAACAAATATTTAGAAAGTCCATTCAGACTGAACACCCTCAACCCGAAATCCCAGCTATTCCAGAGGCTGAGACAGGAGGATCACAAGTTCTAGACCAGCAAGGGCAATTTAGTAAGACCCTCTCACAAAATACAAGTTTTATAAAAGAGCTGAGAGTGCAGCTCAATGGTATGGGGCTTGTCTAGCATGTGTGAGGGCCTGGGCTCAATCCCCACAATGGAAAAAGTAAAGAAGGTCCATGTTTATAAACTTACCTCAACCTTAATACAAATTAAAGTTCATATTATCCCCATTATTCACATATGAAAATGGGTGTGGGTAAAGTATTTTGTGCAGATTCTCACCAGCAGTGTATGCTAAAGTGGGATGCAAAGCCATCTTCTGACTGAATCACTGACTCTACTGCTTCCATGGGACTCTGAATAAACTGACTGTAGTTCAACACCCTGCCTGCATTTGATTCAGTTCTAGGCACTGTGTGTGGGACCCTATGAGGCATGCAGAAATAGATAAGAGTGTCCCTGCCCCCCAGGTGTGAGGACAGATTGATTCATTAATAATGGAATGACTAAATACCATAATAAAAAGGAGGGACAGGAAGGCAGGAGATTCACTTTGACAGTGAGGCTGGGTGTGGTTTTGTGAAAGGGATACAATAGCATTTGTATTCAGTGTTACTCTGCCACAGATGTTGTGCTAGGTGCTTCACATGCATATCTCATTTAAACCTCCCCCGCAGACCTCACAGACCTCGAAAGTGTTATACTCTTTTTTACAGAGAAGAAAACTGATGGTCAGAGAGGTTGAGAAATTGAGTACTTGTGGCAGAACACCAGAACCTGTATCTGGCTCTTTAATGCGGGTTTGGAAGGCCTTCGAAGGGTTGGTGTATTTTCAACAGGCAGAGCTGGAAGAGACCTCTAAGAAAGGAAACATAAAGTCTGGTGACTCGAGAGGCTGAGGCAGAAGGATTCTAAGTTTAAGACCAACCTCAGGAACTTAAGGAAGCCCTAAGCAACTTAGTGAGACCCTGTCTCAAAACAAAAAAGGAAAAAGAAAAAGAACTGGGGATGTGATTCAGTTGTGAAATGCCTCTGGGTTTAATCCCCAGTATGAGAGAGAGAGAGAGAGAGAGAGAGAGAGAGAGAGAGAGAGAGAGGAAGTAAAGCCTGGGAGGCAAGAAATACAGGCATATTTGGGAATGGCAGCTGTGCCTGGAGTGTGAAGGAGAAGGAATCTGAAAATCTAAAACCAGAGGGAGAAAACTGAACCAGAATGGAGAAGTCTGAGAATAGCAAGCCCACAAGATTCTTCTGTATTTTGTTTTCAGGAGGGAACCAACCAAAAAGAATGATGTCATGTGTTTTGCAAACATTAATTTGGTGCATTGTGTAAGGGGACAAGGAGCCTGGTTAGGGGGTTGTTAAAATAATCCTGCCAATATAACTAGAGAAAGAATGAGAACCAAAAGACATTACCCAGATAAAATCCACAAGATCTGGCATCCCATTAGATGTTGGGGAAGGGAGAGGAGAGAACTGTGATTAAGGTTTCCAAGTTTGGGCAACTGGGAGAATGTGAGTGAGTCCTTTCTGGGGCTCCACTTTCTTTCCTTCAAGGCAAGTGGTAGAAATTAGAATCCCCTCCCCAGGAGAGGGACTGGGGCTGGAGAGAGGAAAATTCGGCTTTTTTATATAAGGTAGAAGGACCCAAGGGACGTGTGAGTGATGTTCAGTGTGGAGCTGGAAACAGGGAGCTGGTGATTTAGACATGGTGCCTGAGACTCTGAAGAAATCACCCAGGGAACTGTCTGGAGTCTCTACTTTGGATTCAGCAGGGGATGCATGGACACTCATTACCTGGAATTCCACTGCTGGTTTCGGTCCTAAAGACATAAAATCACTCATGCACAGAAAAGCATAGGTAGGAACCAGGCATGGTGATGCACACCTGGAATTCCAGTGACCTGGGAGGCTGAGGCTAGAGGATTGCAATTTCAAGGCCAACCTCAGCAATTCAGTGAGACTTTTAGCAACTTAGTGAGACCCTGCCTCCAAAGAAAACATTAAAAAAAATAAAAATAAAAAAGGGCTAGGGATGTAACTCAGCATCCCTAGTACAAAACAAAAAACAAACAAACAAACAGAAAACAGTGGTTACAAATTAAGAAGGCTAAAGGGATTGACCAGGTCAAATCTCCAATATGTAGAGAAGGTAAGAAAAGCAGGCTCTAATACAATAATAATATATCCCCCTACTTACGAATAAAAGACAAAAAAATGCTGCTGCAGATATTTTAAATGATGTGTGTGTAGAAATAGAGAAAATGCAAGAAGAATAAGCATATTGCTAGCTATGCTAGAGAAGATTTGTGATAAAAATGTAGAGAAGAGGGGTTAAATGGGATTTTAGTCAGTTGTCAAGTTTTAATTTTGCAAGAATGTAATTATATAATACTAATACCAATAAAAAATTTGTATTCTCAAACTATTTTTAAAAAGGTTGAATGGGAGGAAGAAAAAATGGAAAAGACAGGGACATAGCCCAAGACTCTGGGTAGGGCAGTATTACTGGGAATACTGGGGGAAGTTTCTGGAATGCAAAGTGGAGGGGGCCCACTGCACTCAGCAACCCTGCAGAGAGAGCGGCCAGCAGGATGAGTCCTGTGAGCTCAGTTGGTTTTCAACACCTTTCAATTACAGCCACAAGCTCCTGTGTCCTTGAAAGGTCACCGCATCCTACCACTAGTCTTGGAACCAGCTGGTGTTTGTTCTCTTCTTTTCTGAGTTGTAAATATCCTAAGACTTTTCATCTAGCCCTTGTGTTTGAACACGCCTTCTCTTTCCCAGAAATTCCACAGTAGTGTTTCCATTCCTGTCCTTCAGGCTGTCCTCTCCTTCCAGCCTCAGCAAAGTCCTGCCTCTTCTCTTTTCTTTTCTTTTCTTTTTTTTTTTTTTTGGTACTGGTGATTGAACCCAGGGGCACTCCACCACTGAGCCACTCCCCAGCCCTATTTTGTATTTTATTTAGAGACAGGGTCTCACTGAGTTGCTTAGGGCCTTGCTAAATTGCTGAGGTTGGCTTTGAACTTGCGATCCTCCTGCCTCAGCCTCCGAAGTGCTGGGATTACAGGTGTGCGCCACCGCGCCCGGCACTCCTCTCTTTTCTGCCATTCAAAAAAAAAATTCCATTCCAGGCCAAGGAAATGAACAGACACTTTACAGAGGAAGATCTACAAGCAATCAACAGATTTATGAAAAAATGTTCAACATCCCTATGTTGATGTTCAACATCATTTCTATAAGAGAAATGCAAATCAAAACCACCTTAAGATTTCATCTTACCCCAATTAGAATGTCTTTTATTACGAATACAGGCAACAACAGGTGTTGGCGAGGATGTGGGGAAAAGGGTACACTCATACATTGCTGGTGGGAGTGCAAGTTGGTGCAGCCACTCTGGAAAGCAGTGTGGAGATTCCTTAGAAAACTTGGAATGGATCCACCATTTGACCCAGCTATCCCACTCCTTGGCCTATACCCAAAGGACTTAAAATTAGATTGCTACAGTGATGCAGCCACATCAATGTTCATAGCTGCTCAATTCACAATAGCTAGATTGTGGAACCAACCTAGATGCCGTTCAATAGATGAATGGATAAAGGAACTGTGGTAAATATACACAATGGAGTATTATTCAGCCATAAAGAAGAATAAAATTATGGCATTTGTAGGTAAATGGATGATGTTGGAGACTGTTATGCTAAGTGAGATCAGCCAATTCCCAAAATCCAAAGGCTGAATGGTCTCTCTGATAAATGAATGATGATGCATAATGCGGGGGGGAAGGGTGGCAAGAATGGAGGAAGGATAGATAGCATAGAGGGAAGGGAGGGGTGGGGTCGAGGTGGGGGGGTAAGAATAATAACAGAATGTGTGACAGACATCATTGCCCTGTGTACATGTATGAATGCACAGATGGTGTGACTCTACTTTGTGTACAACCAGAGAAACAATAGCTGTACTCCATTTGTGCTCAATGAATCAATAAGCAAATAAAAAAAAGAAAACTATCAGTAATAGCCTAAAAAAAATGATTTTAAAAAGTTATATATATATATATATATAAAAGAGCTTTGCTGAGGGGAGGGTTGGGGCTCAGAAAATGATAACCCAAGTGAAGCCCTCAGAAGTGAAGTTTCTCCCTGACCTTCTTCAGTCCTCCTTCCTTGGACTCCACTTTCTTTCCTTCAAGGCAAGTGGTAGAAATTAGAACCCCCTTCCCCAGAGCAACCTATAAAGTCCCTGCCTTTCTGTCTTGGAGCTGACCATAAAGAAATTCTCTGACCTACTTTGTCTGACAGCACATCATAAAACCCCTATTTCAGAAGGGGTCCTGCCTCATATCCAGGTGGAAGGGGTGCTGTTCAAGGAGGCCAAGAGGAATCTGAGTAGCCAGGCCTTACTGGGTTCCCCACTTAGTCTGTTAACATTAGCTCTTACCCTTTTTATCCAATCTTATTTCTACATGGCTGACCTTGCTTCATCAAACCCACACATAAAATGAACAGCTCACCCTAGGTCTATGTGTGTGTGTGTGTGTGTGTGTGTTGTTGGGGATTGAACTCAGGGGTCAGGAGGCCTTTACCATTGAGCCAAATCCCCAGCCCTTTTTATTTAATAATTTTTTTCAGGGCCAAGGACGAAAGTCAGGGCCTTTCATGTGTTAGGCAAGCACTCTGCCACTGAGCTAAATCCCCAACCTCCCTTTTTATTTTTTTTATTTTGAGACAGGGTCTTGCTCAGTTGCCCAGGCTGGCCTTGAACTTTTGTTTCTCCTGCCTCAGCTTTAAGAGTCTCTGGCATGTGCCACTGTGACCAGCACACCCTAGGTACTTGGATCTTCCATATGGAAGCTCTTGTGTCAGGTAAAATAATCAAATGAATGTGTTATTTATGTCCTTTGTTAACCTATGTTTTGTAATAGGGGTACCAGCTGTGACCCTTTATACTGGGCAGGAAAGGAATCATCCCCTCTTCTTCCCCTAGGGGCCTTTCATGAATTTTTTTTGTACCAGGGATTATCCCAGTGGCACTTAACCATTGAGCCACATCCCCAGTCCTTTAAAATATTTTATTTAGAGACAGGGTCTTGCTGAGATGCTTGGAGCTTTGCTAAGTTGCTGAGGCTGGTTTTGAACTGGTGATCCTCCTGCCTCAGCCTCCTGAGCTACTGGAATTACAGGTGTGCACTACCATGCCCAGCTTATAGAATTTCTTTCTCAAGGGACACCCCAAATAGATGTAATTAGTACTGATTGAGCACATAGCGATGTCTGACATTGTGCTCACCTCATAGAAAGTATCTCAGCTCATTTTTCCAACAACCCCAAGGTCTGTACCTTGTAATAGTACAACCCATAGGTCTGTACTATTTTAACTCTCATTTCACAGTCAGACTTAGAGTGGTTGAGAGACCTAATATCACTCATGAATGGTGCTAAGCAAGTGTTAGATGGCTTTGTGTGCATCTCCTGTGCAAGTTTGTTCTAATGATTAATTGTGGAATAGAGGGACTGATGGGTTGGGCCAGGGAACAACTTCCTGGGTACGTCAGGGTCCAATTTACCAAGTGCCTGTATAAATATTCTTCAACTGGATTTCACCACAGTGCTCTAATGACAGGGGTCATTAGAAAAAAATGAAGAGATGAGTCAGTCAAATTTCACAATCCCTTAATGTGGCCAACTCTGACTTTTGGGACCCATTCTTCTACTACTATACAGCCTTGAGCCAGTCTGCAAGGGTGGGAGTAGGCAGAATGTGTGCTCTCTGGCCCACTTTCGTCCAGGATTTTTAAAGATCACAGGTTCCTAGCAGCCACTCCCTCAGTTTGGGAAATTCTTGGCCAGGCACTCCCTGCCCCCATCCTAGGAGATAAACCTAAGTGGCAGAGAAGCCAATTTCCTGGGGTTAATAAACAGGCTGTTTATAGCCAAGGGTAGTCACGGGGCAGGAACCAGCATGCTGTGAGGTCAAGCTCCTTCTGAAGGCTGGGGTTTCTCATAAACATTCCCCAATGAGCCTTCTGGGATGGGAGGACAACGCTGGGCCTGTTGCCCTTGCTGGGGCAGAGTGCCAAGGCCCCCTGCTTCCTTCCTTCTTTCTCCCACTTTCTTTTCCTGTCTCCTATTCTCCTGGCACTCCTTCCCTGTTTTCTCTAGTGGAAGAGGAATGTTTGCATGGTAGACACACCTGAAAAATTTGGGTGGGTCATTTATTCCTTAGGGCCTCAGTTTCCTCCCTTGTCAAATGGGGGAATGATGGTGCCCTCCATGTGGGATGTAAGAGAAAATCCCTGGCAGTGTGTTTGGCACCTGTAGTGAACATCTGAAACATATTCATGTTCCCTTCACCCTCTGCCCTAGCCGTTCTCCCTAATCCAGGCTGCTGCCCTCTTCTCTTTCCACTTTCCTGCTCCAGCCCTGCCTCCACTTTGGCCACTTGGGACTTTCTTCCTGGGCTTCTGATTCTTGGGAGGATGGACACAAGACCCAGGCTCCATTCTGAGAAGCACTGATCACCAGGCTGGTCTTGTGACTCCCCCACAAGGCCACACCCTAGGTCTCTCTGCTTTTAATGAATGGCCCCCCCAGGATTTAGGGGGTGGAGGAGGCTATAGACTGGGAGAGGCCATGACATCTTAATGTTTGGTTTATTTTGGCCCCTTGGTCTGGTTCTTTGAATGGCTGAATGATCAGGGATCCTTATGTAAGTGACTGTGTGGCTTTGGGCAAGTCCCCTTCACTCTCTGGGCTTCAGTGAAGTATGGCTAGAAGTGAAGAAGTATAGCAGAAGTGCAAGCCCTGGAAACAGATTGTCTGAGATGGATTCCCCCATCTCCACCACTTACCAGCCTAGAATACTTTTTTTTCTTTTTTCTTTTTTTGGTACCAGGGATTGAACCCAGGAGTGCTTAACCATTAAGCCATATCCTCAACCCTTTTTATTTTTTATTTTGAGACAAGGTCTCACTAAGTTGCCTAGGGCCAAGCTAAGTTGCTGAGGCTGGCTTTGAACCTGAGATCCTCCTGTCTCAGCTTCCTTAGCTGCTGGGATTACAGGCATGCGCCACTGTACCCTGTTCCAGCTTGGATTACTTAAACCCTCTATGCCTCAGTTACTGTATGTAAAATGCAATTTATAATATACCTGCCTTATTGGGTTGTTTTGAGAATTAAAGAAATGAGTTTGTCTATGGCTCTTTGCCCACAGTTGGTACTCAATCTTAGCTATCAGATGTAAATAGATAGAATCGGCATATGTGTGTATGTGGGGAAGCTCGATATTATCTAGGGATATTTATTCTAAAGTCCTTGAATCTCACATTCTTCCTCTTTGTTGACTTTCAGATGAAAACAGTGCAGAATCTTGAACACAAAGTATTTGATTGAAACAAGGAGACCTTAGGAAACTAGTCAAGGACTTTCAAAGCCAGATGGAGCTCTTGGAAGTCAGCTGGTCCAACTCCTCATGATGCAGAAAGAACAGGGAGGATCAGAGAGACCATGGATTTGTCTGAGATAACAGAGCTTCAATAACAGTAGAACTGAAGACATTGACATATGGGGCAGGAGTTATGGAAAGGGGACAATGGGAAGGGTTACTGAGGGTTGTTAGGATGCTGAGTGGCAGAGTTCCAGGTTTCAGGCCCTCTAGGATTCAGACCAGCCCCATGGCCAAGATACTGGGCTCATTACTGGCATCATGACTAATCATGACTGACTAATGAGGAGGATTGTGTCCCAAGCATTGTACCAAAATGCTTCCACGTGCATTATCTCAGTCCATGTAAAATCCCCTTTATACAGATGAGGAAAGATACCTTGTCCAAAGTGAATTAACTAGAAAGGGGAAGAACTGGAGGGATTTGAATCTAAGTTTCTCTAATGCCAAAACCAAGGTTCTCATGCAATACTCTTTAAATTGTTTCCCATGTACTTTGAGGCTTGAGCCCACAAGCCAGAAATAAGGATCTTGGCTTAGCTGGTCACGCAGATAATAACAGTGGATCAGCCTGGGCTTCAGTCATCTTTATAATCATTTCGACCCTGACCCACAAGCCATGATCCTGAGGGAGAGCAGGTCCTTTTTTCCAAGGGCCCTGCATCTCTGCCATCTGTCCCCACCATTTGGGGGGAAGCGGTGGCTATTCTTGGAAATGCCAGGGCTTAGAGAGTGGGATGAAATTTTTGTCTGACTGGCCTGGTCTTCTCAGATTTTGATCAGGGCCTTGCCTTGATTTGGACAGGAGGATCATGAAGAGACAGAAAGGAAGGGGTGGTCAATAAAATTACAGGTCATTGTTTTAGACTAGGTTCCTGAACTGGGCTGCAACAGAATGAACTGAAGCTAAATTGTCATCTGATCTTCCAAGAAATCATGAGAGAGATAACAGTCAAATTCCCAAACAGGCTAGTTTTAATTGGTGTGATACTGAAGTTCCCTCTGCCTTAATCCTTACACAATAAAAGGTAAACTGAAGTGATCTGATGTTAATCAGTTATTTGTTTTTTTTTATTGTTCTGCTCCCTGTTCCCACCTTACAAGGAAAGTAACTTTGAAACATCAATTCACTTTTTGTTCTTAGTTTCTGCTTTCTTCAGTCTTTCTCTGTTCTCTGCTTGGCTCATTGGAACACTTATTCTATTTGATGGTGTGTTTCCTGATTTTAGAGTAGAAAGCAATGCCAATGAATATTTTTGAAAGTTTGAGGCCAGCCTCAGCAACTTAGCAAGGCTGTAAGCAACTTAGTGAGACCTTGTCTTAAAATAAAAAATAAAAAGGGCTGGAGATGTGGCTCAGTGGTTAAGCACCCCTGGATTCAATCCCCAGTATAAAGAAAAAAAGGAAAGAAAGAAAAAAGAAAAAAAGATCTTTAAACCTGATGTGCAGGTCTGTAATCCCAGTAACTCTGGAGGCTGAGGCAAGAGGATTGCAAATTCAAGACCATCCTGGGCCATTTAGCAAGATCCTGTCTCAAAATATAAATAAATAAATAAATAAATAAATAAATAAATAAATAGGACTGGGGATATAGGTCAGTGATAAAGTGATCCTGGTTTCAATTCCTAGTACCCACCCCCCAAAAATAGGTAAAAAAGAACTTTTTCCTCTCCAAAAGGTAAAGTTTATAGTTGATATGAATCTACCAATGTAATGTACTTTGAGAAACACAGAGATAATCAATGCAGACTTCTCTATGGCAGCAGGAACCATATCTGTTATGTTGAGGGACCATATGCTCTGAGCTCAGCTCAAGGCCTGACTATAGTCAATACTCAATGAATATAGCCAGGCATAATGGCGCACGCCTATAATCCAAGCGACTTGGGAGGCTGAGTCAGGAGGATCGAGAGTTCAAAGCCAGCCTCAGCAACTTAGTGAGGCCCTAAGCAACTCAGTGAGACCCTGTCTCTAAATAAAATACAAAATACGGCTGGGGATGTGGCTCAGTGGCCAAGTGTCCCTGAGTTCAATCCCTGGTTCAAAAAAAAAGAATAGTCAATAAATATGTGAGGAACAAGTGAAAAAAAAAAGGTAGAAGGAAGAGCACAGAAGACTGAACCAGGAAACCTGCATTGCAGCTTTGGGCTCAGTGGCTCACTGTAACCCCTGGGCCAGTCACTTTGGCTCCATGAGCTTTGGTTGAACCCAGGGATGCTTTTACCACTAAGCCACATCCCCAGCCCTTTTTATTTTTTATTTTGAGACAGAATCTCACTAAGTTGCTTAGGGTCTCACTAAATTGCTGAGGCTGGCCTTGAACTTGAGGTCCTCCCCCTTCAGCCTGCGGAGGTGCTGGGAGCCACCACACCCAGTTGTTTTTCATATTTGTAAAATAGATATCATGTTAGTTTCTACCTCACAGGGCTCTGAAAGAATTCGAAGGGAGATGTGGTCACTTAAACACTGAATGTCAGTCTGACAGCTGAACTCCTTCAAAGCGAGACTGAGTTTAGCAATCTATTCCTGGGGCCTTGCTGAACCAGGAGCAGGGAAGGCTAAAGGTGTAGTTCTAGGAATGGAGATTAAACATGAAAAGGTCAGGAAAGTTGGAGAAATGTAACATTTAGGAGGGTGCAATAAACCAGGCAAGCATAATGGATACTCTGCCCCAAGGAGCCTTCAGACTCACCCATGCAGGGCTCAGCTGGAGCACAGGGTGGAATCAATCCATCACATGATGTGTAGATCATCTTGTGCACACTCCTTCCACCTTCTACAGGTGAGAAGACCGTACTCCAGTGAGAGAGCTGAGGTTGAGGTACAAGGACCCAGGTAATTACAAGTCCTAGCCCAGGGTTACTTCTTCTACATCATGGTCACAGGGGAAAGTGTGAGGGAGAGTCTAAGAGAAACAGACTGGCCCAAAGGGAAAATGCCTCATGTAGCAAATGTTTAAATAGGGCTTCAGAATAGAAGGTAGGAGCTGGGGATGTGGCTCAGTGGTAAAGAGCCTGCCTAGTATGTACAAGGCCCTGAGTTCAATCCCAGCCCTGCCTCGACCCCACCAAAGAGAGAGAGAGAGAGAGAGAGAGAGAGAGAGAGAGAGAGAG
>JAJEJO010050448.1:8417-34140 GCA_020662805.1 Glaucomys volans
GTGAAGGGAGGGAAGGGCATGGGGTAGGAAGGACAGTAGAGGAAACACATCATGACCTCATGTGCATGTGTGGCTGCATGACCATGTGATCCTGCAACATGTCAATCAGAAAAATGAGAGATGGCACTCCATTTATGTCTGATCTATCAAAATGCATCAATGCATTCCACTGTCGTGTGCGACTCATTAGAGCAAATTAAAAATAGTTATGCTTCCTTTTTAACATGGAGGGGTGAAAGCATCATTATGTTCAACATTTTTTTTTCTACTAAGGTCCTATGTACCTAAAAAGCATCCTTCCAAGCACCTTCTTATTTGCACACCAAAAGAAAAGCGGCAGTATTCAGTTAGTCTTCAAATTCAGTTAGAAATATTTTCTCCTCTTTCTCTTTAGTCCAAAATCCATTTAGATTTGGTGGGCAGGCCAAAGACAAGTGTTGCAGACGGACCTGAGGAAGGTTTGGGCCCTGAATAAACCTAACCAGGGTTCCGTCTGGGGCGGTCGCTCATGCGCCTCACCAAACAATCCACTTTCTTTCTTTCTTTTTTTTTTTTTCTTTTGGAACCAGGGATTGAACTCAGGGACACTCGGCCACTGAGCCACATCCCCAGCCCTGTTTTGTATTTTATTTAGAGACAGGGTCTCACTGAGTTGCTTAGGGCCTCGCTAAGTTGCTGAGGCTGCCTTTGAACTCGCGATCCTCCTGCCTCAGCCTCCCAAGCTGCTGGGATTACAGGCATGCGCCACCGCGCCCGGCTTAACGATCCACTTTCAATGTGAGCAGGGCAGTGCGTGGCCCAGACACCCCAACAAATGCATTCTAAAAATCTGGAGTTCGGTCGTTGCAAGAAAGGACTAGAACGTGACAGTACCTTTGATATTGCCGTTAGGAGCCTCGATCCAAAAGCAAGGAGATCGCTCCTCACCGACCTTCAGGGGCAGCGCACGGTCGTGTCTCCTGCGGCTCATGCAATCCAGCTTCCCAGCTGGGTTTGCGCGGGAGAAACCACCGCTCCACCCACTGAATCCTGACCCTGCAAGAGGCAAGCACTTCTGGGGACGGTAATTATTATTATTATTATTTTTTTAAATGCAAAGTGCATTCTGTGTACCTGGAGCTCTTAACCAATTAACATTCTCCCTGCCAAGGATGTGACCGCGATTATCTACGTGACCACGTCTAGTTTTATTCTGATCGTTTTGAAACTAAGAATAAAGACCAGGATCCAACTCAGGTTTCAAGGGTCTTTCAAGGACTCAAAGGATGGGGTCGCCCCTATGCATCTTTTTTTTTATTTTAATTTATTTTATGTTTTATTTATTTTTTTCAGAGTGGAAGAATTTTATTAACTTCTTTTTTTTTCAGTTTTAAAATTTTATCATTATTATTTCTAGTTTTATAGACTTCATTGGGATTGATGGCACACAAATGGGGTACAACTTTTCATTTCTATGGTTGTGCATGATGTGCCTTCATATCACTCTTGTTGATCACACATGTACATAAGGCAACGATGTCTGTCTCATTCCACCATTTTTCATATCCCTCCCCCTTTTATTTCACTCTTCATAATCTAAAGTTCCTCCATTCTTCTCTCACCCCCCAACCTTCCCAACAGATTTTATATCATCATCCACTTATCAGGAAAAACATTCGACCTTTGTTCTTTTTTGGGGAGGTAGATTGACTTATTTCACTTAGCAGGATATTCTCCAGTTCCATCCATTTACCTGCAAATGCAATAATATTCTTCTTCTTCTTCAAGGCTGAGTAATATTCCATTGTGTATACATACCACAGTTTCTTTATCCATTCATCTGTTGAACGGCACCTAGGTTGGTTCCATAGCTTAGCTATTGTGAGTTGAGCTGCTATAAACATGGATGGGGCTGTGTCACTGTAGTGTGCTGATTTTAAGTCCTTTGGGTATAAACCAAGGAGTGGGATAGCTGGGTCAGAAGGTGGGTCCATTCCAAGTTTCCTGAGGAATCTCCACACTGCTTTCCAGAGTGGCTGCGCCATTTTGCCTTCCCACCAGCAATGCGTGAGTGGACCTTTTCCCCACATCCTCGCCAACACTTATTGTTGCCTGTGCTCTTGATGATCGCCATTCTGACTGGGGTGAGATGGGATCTTAGTTTTGATTTGCATTTGTCTAATTGCTAGAGATGTCAAACATTTTCTCGTCTATTTGTTAAAAGCCTGATCTCAGAGCCGAACTTACACCCAGGTTGCCCATGTCACTCAAGAGAACAGGGATTTGATTTGCTACATAGAATCAGATCCTGAGGATAACACTCTGAGAAATGCAGACAAGTCTGTTCAAAAGAAGAAATCAGGGCCAGAACTTCTAGGGTCCAGCGCATCTCAATTTTGACTTTGTGTTTTCCTTGCTCCTTCGAAATGTGCCCGAGGTGACTGCCGAGTCCAAGAACGGCATCAATAAAACTGCTACCGTTTGCTCTGGTGCATGGATGAAAAAGAGCCGGAACCCGTGGCTACTTGGTGAATTTACTGAGGACGAGAAAGATAACTTGCTAGGGTTTCAACGAGTCTCCGCGGGAACCATTCAGAAGAGCAGTGTTGGAAAACCGGAGCTTTGGGCACGTCCTTGAGAAATCGCAGTGGACGTGCATCTTGACCTCAGCTGGTCCATGGTGGACGAGCAGGTCCTGATTCGAGGAAAAGTGGGGTTCAGGCAGCTGCTACCACAGAACGAGGTTCCGAGCAGCAGGGTCTCCGTGGGTGGAGACAACCTTCTGCCCCTGCTGAGATCTGCAAAGGAGATGCTGGTTGGGGATGCCCTGAGATTTGCAGGATGCTCAGGAGTCCCGGGGACTCACGACACCATCAGGCAAGAACGTCTCTTATCATTGCTCGGTGCTCCCTGGGCACCCCATTTCCCCCACTGACCCCCCAAGTCCTCTACAATTAAGGTACGTCCTATTGCATGCTGGCTATATTTCAGGTAGGGACCTGTGCACCTCAGAGATAGCAGAGTTCTCTCCAGAAACTTTCTTTTGGATAAAACTCACTCTCTCCCTCCAGCTTGTGGGGTTAACGAATTCAGCACCCACTCCCATGGTGGCTGCTGATCATTTCCACGTAACTCTGTAATGAGACTCTTTCATGAGATGACTTTCATCACCGTGAATGTCCACCACCTAGGGAATGCGGGTTTCTTTCTGTCCAGTGGGGTGATTCGAATGCACATGGTTCTCCGAGGGCAAACCCTATACCTGCAGGGAATTTGAGGTGGCCGTGAGTGGACACCTGATCTCTACCCTACACTGTCACCCCCGTTTGCATGGAAGGATCATCCTAACCTGGGTCATCCACCTACAATGGAACCAACTTCAGTTTTCAAATCTCTGGACACTCATTTCCATCCTAGGGCTGCCTGGACTACAAATAGTATTTATATAAGCTCTCGACAAATAGTAAAAGATGAAAATACTATCAATATAATCTCACAGCTTCATATTGACATTGCCCATCGATGTCAAAAATTCTATTTTTTTAGTTTTTATTTTTTTGCAATCTCATTATGTAAGATGGAGTGTTACAATCGCAATAATCTAAGTAGGTGTGTCATGGGTTAGAAAAACAGTGTCCCCCAAAGCTCATGTGAGAAAATTCAACAACATTCAGAGGCAAAATGCTTAGATTGTGAGAGTCTTAACCTCATCAGTGGATTAATCCAGTTGGATGGACTCACTGGGTGGTGACTGTGGGCAGGTGGGTGTGGCTGGAGGAGCTGGGTCACTGGGCACCTGCCTTTGGGGTTTCTATCTTGTCCCTGGTGAGCAGAACTCTCTCTGCTCCCTGGTGCCATGTCCTGAGCTGCTCTCCTCCTCCATGCCCTCCCGCCATTTTGTTCTGCCTCACCTTGGGCCAGAGCCATGGAGTCGGCCAACCATGGACTGAACCTCTGGAACCATGAGCTACAAATAAATTCTTCCTCCTCTAAGTTATTCTTCTCAGGACTTTTATCACAGCAATGCAAAAGCTGAGTAAAACAAGAGTGTACTAAGGGTCAAAATCCTTATTCCTTAACTGCCCCTTAAAAGATTAGTCTAAATACTCAATTTTCTTGAAAGGCTAATGGTTCAGGAATTTCAGACAGATTTAGATTCAACTCTTCTTCTCTTGAAAGAGAGATTTTGGTAGAAAACTTAGTCCTCTTCATCCCAGTACCATAAGGCATGAAGACGTGAGAAGCAGTACTTAGCATGAAGTGACAAAGGTTGACCCCATCACCAATCTGAAATGGATTCCCCAGTCTACTGAGCATAGAGATCGACCTTGGTTGATAATCCAAATCCTGAAAATTCAGTATGTAAAAATAAAAATAAATATTTTTTTAAAAAAGAGCTCTGAACTCACAAATATATTAAAAGCTCTGAACTCACAAATACATTAAAAGCTCTGAACTCACAAATACATTCTGTAAAAGGGGGATATGCTCACACGGAGAGGTTTTGCAAAGGCTCAGGGCTTATTTTTAGCCCCCGTGAAGACCGTTGCCAGCCGATGACTGAGAACTTGCGACTTGCTGGGTCAGTACACTTTAAAAAATAAATCACGTTACCATGGGAATTTGCAAACGGAATGAGTAATGAGAGATGAGAGCCACCAAATAAATACCGACAGAATATTTCACTTATGTCTTAGGTTGGCTTCCTAAATCTTTCTGCATATCATCTGATAGATGATGAATTATACTCTTTGGGACAGAAAGATTTAGGGTTTTGCATCAACCTGTGCAAAGGACTCAGTGATAAACTGTGTCATTCCGTGGGCGGGAGAATAAGTGGGCCAGGTTGTCTCAGTTGGATGAGATGTTTGGAAATCATGTAGAAATGTCTAACTAGCATTTCTGTCGACAGATGCATACTAGGACCCATTGTCCTAGGATTTGAACAAAATAGATTAACAACAAGATTAATCATGGCGCCATGTGCTGATTCACAGCCACACCAAGATGGTGACTTCTGCTGAGCGTCGTACAAACACCACAGCGACTTCTCTCTGCATCTGTTCAAGGGACCAGCATGGCTTCCTCTTCGTCTTCAGAACACAGAGGTCTAAACTCATCACCTTATTAGTTCCTTGACCCACGTGGTCCATAGATCCCAAGTAGGAGAATGAGAAAGTGACTGGAAGACCTTCTAGACATTTCTCTTGCCCCTTGGCATGCCCAGTGGTAAACTTTGCAATGTAACCACCTGAATTCTTCCTGTGATTTCCCAGAACATGAGAATAATTCTGCATGCTTTTGAAACATTTAATCACTGCTTAAAAGGATAAAAGAAATTTAAAAATCGCATGAGCAATGAGTGAGATCTTTCTATTCTTGTTCTCCCATTTGGTGCAGAATTGGAGGTAAACGGATGCTCCAGACTCTCCTTCTCTCTTGGGTAGGTGCAGATCCCAAGTTTGTCCTCAGTTGATGGACGCATGAATGAGACTCTGAGCCAAAGCGAACCCACTGGATTCTATTTTTGAGCAACCTCTGCCATGGTAGAAATATGATGGCCGCCATCTTGGTTCCAAGCACCATCATGCTCTCTGTGTGATCTTGCCACCCATTCCCATCTCTTTGACACTAAAAAGTCACTATTTAATTACATCAACCGTGTTGTGCTCGCCATTGATGCCTGGACTTCTCTCCACTGATGATTGACATGTCAATAGCTGGTGGGGAAGCCCAGCTACCTTCTGGTTGGCCATGGGGCACCTCCATCTAGCTTAGAATGGAAACCCTACCTTCTGCCTCAGGGATTGGGATCCTCCTATCTTGCTGCTGCCCCAGCCATGACTCTGCCTACCTGTCCCTAGTGGATGGCACTTTGTGGCATTCTGGATTTGCCCACCTGTTTGTTGGGTCTCTCAGCACTTTCGACCTATGACGGCCAGTTCTTCCATACCAGATTTTACCAAAACAGATGTGAGTGCAAATAGCACTTTGGGAATCTTTAGAAGGGAGCAGTGTCTATAATTTGCAAAGAAGCACCATGCCTAGTGGGAAGTGGGCAGAGCTCTGTTGGTCAGCTCTTGATGAAAATCTTGGCCTTCTGGATGGTCATGCTGAAATGCCTCTTTCCCAGGGGGTTCCCTTCTGGGACCAAGCTATCCCTGGAACGCTCTGTTGCTTACAACCCCACCAGCTAACTCATACGACATGCTTGTATGAGCCAGGGGTTGACCCGGGCAAACCCCAAACCATGCATCAACTGTAGAGAGAGAAGACTGAGCAGCCCATAATACCTTGGGATTCTGGTCATATTCCCATCACGTCCTCCATTAAAGAAGAAGCCCCTGGTAAGACCTTACGACATTTGGAAGTTAGTTTCTTTTTGCATATTTGAAGATGGGGTCATGAGAAAAAGCTACAGTCTTTTCTGAATTTCAGACTACGTTTCTTTTTGTTTCCTAATGGAAGAATAAAAATGTCCCAGGTAGGTGTGTGAGTGCACACCTGTAATCCCAATATCTAGGGAGGCTGAGGCTGGAGGATGGCAAATTGGAGGCCAGCCTCAGTGACTTAGCAAGACCTTGTTTCAAAATGAAAAATTATAGAAGGGCAGGGGGTGTGGTTCAGAAGTAAAGCACTCATGGGTTCAATTTGCAGCACCAAATATATTTTTTTTTAAAGTTATGGTCATCTAGCAGCTTGTTAGACGCACACTCTCTTGAGTCCCATTTCCGTATCCAGATCCTGTGGGAAACCTCAGAAGAAATAGAAATGACAGGCCAATCTGGTTTGCAAGCCCAGATGTCAAATCCTTAGCCAAATATGAGCAAACTGAATTCAGAGCTGCAGAAAATACAGTCAAGTGCAAGATTGGCTAAATCCGCAGCCCAAGTGCAAGATTGGCTAAATACTAGAAATCAGTGTGTAACACATTAGCAAAAAGTATGAATTTAGAAATAAAAATGGTAGTTGCATGAGCTCAGATTGCAGATAAGTGTACTGGCAACCAGCGATTGGAAAACTGAACGGGGAATATGTAACATCACATTTAAAAAATTCTTCAATTGCTTAGGGAGATGTTGCACAAAAAATTTGCAAGACCTACAAGAATTTCAGAATAGTCGGGTTGGGGGTGTAGCCAGAGCGTTTGGCTAGCGTGGGGAAGGTCTGGGTTTGACCCCCAGCAGTCCTTACAGCATTGCAAAATATGTTTACGAATAAACCGGGAACGTCCGGAGTTTGTGGAATGTGATACAAAATAGGAGGGCGATACTAATATTGGTGAAAATTGCCTGGTAGGTTGATTATTATCATAGTTAAAATTTAAGTGTGCTTGTGGTTGAAAGTAACAACCGAATTCTAGGATGCATATGTGAATTTAAAAAGCCAAAGTCCCACTAAATAGTTTTAAAGAAGACCGTTGTGCGCCGTGCATTCGCAGATAATGAGATATCTTTTATGTTATAAAAATCAAGGTGAAGTAAGATGCAGACAAACCTGATAAATTAATTCCTTTTAGGATGCTTACGTTTTGATAAAGCTGTTCAAATCCATAAGCCTTTCCACGATATTGTGCTTCTGTCCAGGGTAACAAGAAAGGGGGCATGAATATCCCTGCCTCACACCAGAATATACGTGCAAATTCTCCTCCAGGTAGATTGTAGATTTCAAAAGTAAAATCATGTCGTTAGAAATGAACCAGGAAGGGCATCTTTAGAGTCTCGTCCAGGAAAAAGTCATTTCAAGTGTACATAAAAGAAGCACAAAGGAAAGACAGATTAATCAGGGTCACGTTCCAACTAACAACCTTTTGAAGACAATAGTTTCTAAGAGGGTAAAGTTGCAATAATAGGTGTTTTCCTATAATTCCGGCCCCTCAGGAGGCTGAGGCAGGAGGATTGCAAGTTGGAGGCCAGCCTCAGCAACTTAGAAAGGCCCTGAACGACTTAGCAAGACTCTGTGTCAGAATTTAAAAATAAAACAAAAAGGGCTGGGAAGGAGGTGGCTCAGTGGTTTAGCACCCCTGGGGTTAATCCCTGGTACTAGTCAAAAAAGAAAAAAAAAAATAGAGCATTTGAAGGGAAGGGAAATAATCTTATTTTATGGTTAATTCCCAGTACCCATCCACCCCAGAGAAAAGATACTATATATATAAAGTATCTTTTCTCTCTCTATATATAGTATCTTTACTATATATATAGATACTATATATAATATATTATATATAATATAATATATATATAATGTGTATATAATGCATATATATGCATTATACATAGTGTGCATATATACATATATTTGCATATATATGCATTAAACATGTGCATCTATGTATATCTATTTGCATATGTGCATAAATGCACATGCACACATATATGCAAATATATCTAAATATATAAATTTTATGGACATAATTGCATGTATATATATTTCAAGATACATAATAAATTTCTAGAACTCTAATAGAAGTCTCGTAGGGATCCATGTGAAGAATGGTGCTGATTCTCATGAATGAACCCAAACAATCCCAATGCCTGATGGGGACTCTTCCCTGGAGCAATTCCAGGTGAGAACCCGTGATTTCACGGAAGAGGATGCAAATTCCAAATGAACCTAGGCTGCAGGGAGCACCTGACCTCAAAATGGGCAACATGAAATAAACTCAGAAACACTGCGAGCACCAGAGGAAACTGTGGGTTTCGGGTCCCCCGAGACTGACGAGGGTGCAGGAGACGTGGACAATGCCCTAGGGACCCCCAGCCCAGCTGAAGGAAGGTGCTCACCTGGCGTGAAGCAATCTTGCAGAGGTGGCCTTTGGTGCTTGGGCAGCTTGGCTCTTGGGTTCCATCTGGAGAAAACTCAATCCGTTGGAACTCAAGACCCTGATAGAAAACAGGGTCACGTTCATGCATAACCTGTGCACTTTATCTTGCATAGTTTAAGTGATCTGCAGAAGACTTGCAATCCCCAGTACCCAGGGTGAACCGCTGGACACGGCATCGTGGAGGCAACGAAGGAGAGAGCGAAGTCCAGACCTGTTCGGTAGAGGTGCCATTGAATTCCAACCTGCATTTGTTTGATTGCACTTTTGGGGAACCCCCAGACCTGGAGGGCGGATTCTGTGTCCTTGGGTGCTTGCAGGCAGGCGAGCTGCACAAGAGGATGTCAATCATCTTTGCAGCATCTCCAGGTATCCGTCAACAGAGTGCTGGATACATATCTACAAGCTGGCCCTGCACGGGAGTCTCTGAACCAAGGAGATGAACAGCCTCCTTGCACACGGGACATCACAGGTGCACGACTTCAATATAACCCTGAGCAAAGCGAGCTGAAGAAAACCTGCCTGCTGATCCCACCAGCAGAAACCCAGTTCAGGTCAGAAGGCACCCAGCGTTTAAATGCCAGTGTCTTTGGGGGCAGGACTGAGTGAGTCTTTACCGTGAGCTCCCCCATACGCATTCCTTGATCTAGATGTTGCTGATTCAATCAATCCAACAGGAGCTCAAGGTCTGCACAGCTCTCTCTCTGCCTGTCTATGATTTAAGATGCACGGATGAAAATATTCGGCAGCAACTGCGAATCACAACGATGGGACATAATTGGGTGCACGTACCTTTTCCAGTATAAAAAAAAGCAAGTGCAGACACAAAAACTGGTCATGAGTTGATGTGGTGCTGTGTCGCTGTTTTTCTTGAATCAGACAATTTTTAAATATTTTACAAGCACACCGTTGGCCTATAATTAATGAGTTGCACCTGACAGTGGAACGCACTGATGCATTTTGACAGATCAGATATAAATGGAGTGCCATTTCTCATTTTCCTGATTGACATGTTGCAGGATCACATGGTCATGCAGCCACACATGCACATGAGGTCATGATGTCTGTTTCCTCTACTGTCCTTCCTACCCCTTGTACCCCTCGTGAAATTCTAACATATCGTGAAGTCCCTCTTGATCTCTTTGATCGCTCCTATCGAAATCACTCAAATTTTCATTTCGAGCATGCACGGTGGGAATCCACTTGTTGGTGACTCTCCATGACACTATGCAATATCAGTATTTTTATCTCGATCCTTATTGGTCAAGAAGAGGTAAGTTTAACATCCAGAGGTTCGATTTTCCCTCAGTGGCTGTCATCGACAGATCCACAGGCATGCATTCTCGGTGATGATGGATGGATTGGCGCGTGGACGGTGTTCACCATGACATAAGGGGCACACATAGCCGTTGGCAGTGTGGAAAACCCCTTGGGAGAAGCGATGCTCCCCACAGGGCCTTTGCTCTTTCCTGACCTTGCCAGGGAAACAGGAGAGAAATCACAAGAGGCGTGTTCTTGGGGTGCATTGCTTTGCAAAGGGCGCCGATCTCCAACGGTGCTCTTTCCACCCGCCCTTGGCGATCACGGTCGAGGACGTGCCAGTGTTGCTCGACAGCCTTGCAGGAGCAAGAAACAACAGCCAGAGGAGCTCGCTCTCCTTCTGAAGATGGGCATCAGGCCCCAAGCAGACATCTGCAAGAAGTTGGCCACAACTCTTAATTGCAAGTGACAAGAGCAAGTCTCAACAGCTACGCACAAAGCAGATCATCCCGACCAGCAAGTGGCCTCTGCGGTGATTCCTACCATCTGCAGCTACGGGCAAGGCCACTCCGAAATCCTGCTGCCCGGATGGACTTCAGCTGTGTGAAGATTCCATTCACCCTACTTAAAAAAAATAATTGGCACAAAATAATTGCACATGTTGGTGGGGTACGCGGTAGCATTTCCATGCAGGATAACTGGCATACCGTCACCTCAAACTTTAATTCTTTTTTTTCTGTGTGTGTGTGTGTGGATTGCAAATATCCAAAGTCCTCTCCACCAGCTACTTTCAAGCATGCAATTGACAGCTGTCAATCACAGGTACCCTACGGTGCTGGGTGATATTAGGAATGGTTGCTCCCATCAACCACTCTGTTCTTGTTTCTAAAAGGATGTGGAAATGACTCTCTCTGCCAGCGTGCAAAAGCTTCTTGGCCCTCTCTCTGACTTCCCACAAGCCCGTCTGGCCCAGACCCAGTCACCGTCTCGCCCCTCTGGGCCTCAGATGACCTGGGTTGGGCCATGTTGTGATCCCAAGATCTCAATGCCACTGGAATTTGGAGAGAGTCCACCAGGGATGAGCAATTCTGAGACGCAGTAACTAGATGGGGCCAACACCCACTCCCAGGGGGAAGACCCCAGGTGCAGCCAGTCCTGTACACACACAGTGGAATATTACTCAGCCATAAAGAACAATGAAATTCTGGCATTTGCTGATAAACGGATGGAACTGGAGAATATCATGTCAAGCAAAATAAGCCAAACCCCAAAAACCAAAGGCCAAATGTTCTCTCTAATAAGCAGATGCTAATTCACAATAAGAGGGAGGATAGGGAAGAATAGAGGTGCTTTATATTAGGTAGAGGGAGTGAAGGGAGGGAAGGGCATGGGGTAGGAAGGACAGTAGAGGAAACAGACATCATGACCTCATGTGCATGTGTGGCTGCATGACCATGTGATCCTGCAACATGTCAATCAGAAAAATGAGAGGTGACACTCCATTTATGTCTCATCTATCAAAATGCATCAATGCATCCCACTGTCATGTGCAACTATTTAGAACAAAGAAAATTAGATTAAAAAAATAAATTACGGTCCATTATATATAATGTTACGAAGTGCATTCTACCGCCATGTATGACGAATTAAAACAAATTCAAAGAAGAATTTTAAAAATAAAGAAAAAACTTGTTAGTGGTCACCAGGGGAGAAGTCGTGAAGGTCATTATCTGCAAAAAAAGCTAAGTCATCCCCCAGGGCCAGGTCACACAGAGGATGGGAACTTCAGTAAACTCTGAGAAGCGGAGTCTTTACTGACATTCCATGCACAACGTAAAGCCAGGAATTGGAAAAGAAGAGACGCCGCCTGGACGGTTTCTAGAACAATCTGTAAAGAAACAATCGTCAGGGAGTTGAAACCGCGTGTCTCCATTGCCTTTCAATAGGTGATCAATTTCCAAAGGCGACAGGTGGGAGTAATTTCTTAATATTCCAGCGACTTCAAAATACCTTTTGTGAGAAGACTTAGCAAATGAGTTGGAGGGAAAAGTGATTCCTGGCAATTGGGTTGTTGGAAGGAGAGGGAGGAGGGCGTGTGCTAGATTCTTTGTGCCCAGAAGCCAAATTAATAGGAAAATAATAGAATGTGCACGACATGGCCACAGGGAGAGAGGTCAGCAGCCAACTCCGAGTCCGTGAGATGCAAAAAATTCTATTACTTTTTGCATAATATTTATAAATCTGCACACTGACCTTGGATGATTCCTGCATTTTCTATCAGAAGACGTTTCCAGCTCTGGTTTCGAATACATCTTTGGTCTCAAAACAAATCAATCTTCTTTTTCTAGCAGGTGGGACTTCATTATAGAATCCTCACGGAGAAGTGCATAGAGTGGGACTCTGGAAACCGTCATGACTGTTACCTCCCCTTCAACCCCTCCCGGGACGGTTTCAAGTTCAACTTGGTGCAGAAAGTTGCGGAGCAAGATTGATGACCCTGGTTACTTTCTACTTGTTGGCTCATTAGTTGCTAAGTGACCTCAAACCAGTGACCTAGCTCCTCGGGCGTCTCTATTGAGGAAGGGAGACCTGGATTCAGCGCCAATCGGATCTTTCCTCTCTGGCTCCGTGTTCCTTCTGGACGTCCTGGGTGAAGCCCTGGGGAATCTTGAATCCCATGCACCCTCAACAACCGCCACTCTTCCATCTGCGTGGTATTTCCACAATTCGGAGCCCCATAGAGACCCCACGGACCGACTCCAGGGAACATTTCATTCTCTCTTGCTTTTCTACATTTTCTTTTCTATTTGATGAATTTTTTTGCAAGAGGGAGGTCAGAGGAGAGGACATGAGGTTCCATCACGGCTCACTGAGCAAACCGATGTGATGAATCTGGATTTCAAGAAAGCCTGGTCAAGTTCGTGGATCAAAATTAGAACGCTGGGCAGGAAGACTTAATTAGAGGCGGCTGGGAGGTAGAATTCAGGACGCAGTCGGGTTCAGGAGGTCAGTGTTGAAACGGAAAAGACAAATTGAACGCAATCTGAGTGGGTGGGACATCTATGGAAGGAGGTGAAAAATACGTATAACAGAAAACTCTCGGCATTAAAATGTGAGTGCAATTTTAGTTAGCACCTTCATTTAAATGATGCTTTTTTTTTTGGTTCCAGGGATTAAATAGAGGGATGATTAATCCCTGAGCCTTTTTTAGTTTTAATTTTTGTGAGAACCTCATTAAGATGCTGAGGCTGGCCTCAACCTTGCCATCCTCCTCCCTCAGCCTCCCAAGTCATTGGGACCACAAGTGCAGGCCACCACGCCCATTCCATGCTGAGGTTTTTGAAATGTACCTGACGTGTGCTCAAGCGGATCCCACGGCTATGCGTGAAAACCGAACTCAGTTCACCCTGCATATACTTTTCAAATCTGAAATTTCTAGGTTGCAGAATTAGCTTTTGCTATGGAAAAACAACTGCCCTTCCCACTGAGATTCCCCACATCAACTTTGTGCTGAGGACGACGCATGATTTTTTACTTTGGTGACTCATACTCATGCTACGACAAAAGGGAAAGGTGTTTGTGTGCGTCAAACAACGCACACTTACGTACACACATCTGGACATTGTCTTTTTATTTAAAACTCATATATTTGAATATTACTCTGGTTTCAGTATTCAGTCCATGGTTGGCCAACTCCATGGCTCTGGCCCAAGGTGAGCAGAACAAAATGGCGGAAGGGCATGGAGGAGGAGAGCAGCTCAGGACATGGCACCAGGGAGCAGAGAGAGCTCTGCTCACCAGGGACAAGATAGAAACCCCAAAGGCAGCTGCCCAGTGACCGAGCTCCTCCAGCCACACCCCACCTGCCCACAGTCACCACCCAGCTAGTCCACTCAAGTGGATTAATCCACTGACCAGGTTACACCTCTCATAACCCAATCATTCCAGCTCTGAAACTTCTTGCATTTTCTTATCCATGAAATTTTGGGGGACCATATTGTAAGTTTACAAATGCATTTCCTACACCTAAGAGATCAAGTACTTGAGTTTGAACGGATCTCACCTCTAATGTGTCCAGAACACTTAATATCAGCCTGAGGTTGAGCAAAACCATCTCACCAAAAGAATATTTTACAATGAGTTGCATATCACATTTCATTTCTTTATTAACCATGAAGAGCAGAATCAAGGTGAATTGACATTTTTTGCATCATAATAGAGTTGAGAATTTGCACGTTGAAGTCATTGCAAGAGAGGCACTGCCTGGGTGTCAGACACCCCCCCCCACACACACACACACTCACTCAGAAATGCAAAATAAAAAGCTTCCAAGTGAAACTTCTGGGATTTGGAAAATTACTCACGACCGCTTAATGCAAAGCACGTGCTAATTCACACTAATAAAAAACCAGTGAGAAAAATTATTGCATTTCTGTTGAGCTATATATATAGGGCGGGGGCTTTCGAAGCCCTTTCTTTCAATGTCTTGGTGAAGGCTCGCCGTACATGTATGCTTTTATGTTCCAAAGCTGTGTCACAAAAACGGCCACAGGGAGAGGAAAAAATATACACTAGTGAAAAATATCAGTCAATTTGAGTTTGCTTACAAAGGTCCTTTCTCTGAATAAAGTTCCTTCAAGGTTTAAAGTCATGGCTCAGTAACTAGAGACCATTGCTCTCTGTTCTGGTGATTGACACCTCTAGAGACCTGTTCAGCCCCCGGGGAAAGAGGCTGCAGAATCTATACACGACACAGAAAAGCCAGAAGGACGAGGAAGGAAAACCCAATTCCTTACGGCTATTTATTCACATAGGAATGTTGTTTATTTTTATTTTTATTTTTCCTTTTAAACTGACGTCTACCATTCTAGAGGGTTTCCTACAAGATGCATAAGCTAGATTCACAAAAGAAAGGAAGCTGCCTTTTGCAATTGGACTCATCTCCTGCCTGTTCAGTGGCTGGGATGAAATACGAATATTTCCATGGTGATTTCAATTTCTAGAACTTCGCAAGTGTCTCTTTGCCCCAAGAGCTGGACCCAAACAGTCAGAGAAATAGCAAGACACACCTTGCAGGCTGGGTGAGAGAGGTCGTGCAGAAGTGCTATATTTACAAAGAGAGATGGATAAGTTAGTATTGACCTAAAATGCATATTTTTCCTTTTTATTTGTCATTTGATTATTCTAGAAACTTAGACTTCTTTACCCCGTTTAGGTCTTGCAAAAACGATGGCTTTTAATGGAATAACTCTCAATTACATTTCCACTGGGGTCCTTTGGGTAATTTGCTTATCGTCTTAAGGAACACGGAGGGAGCAATCGCTTCCAAATTTCCAAATTTTTCCAAATTTCCGTTTTTCCCAAAATGTCCAGAAATTCAGAGTTACATTGACAACTGCGAACTGGATATTTCTTAAAAATTAGGAATATTCAATCTGTTCATGATGTGTGTTATCATTATTATTTTTTTTCCTGACCAACCTGGGCAGAGGCAATGATTCCGACTCTCAGGCCGATTCCACACCCCATTTCTCTCCCAGCTATTTTTGGGGCTTTTCGCAGCATGAATATTAATGGATTTTGGTAATCAGAATGATCCTCTTTTAATAAACTGACATTTAATTAATAAAAGAAAAATGACTCTCATTTTTCCGGCGGGCAAGGTGGGACCCACCTGAATTCCGCAGACATCAATCTCTGGCATCTCGAGCCACTTTGAGGAAGGACGGCCTCTTAAAATATTCCTGTTTGTTGCTCCCACTCAATCTTCATTAGCAGAGACGGAGCGTCGATTTCTGCCCCTGAGCACCGTGTAAACTTACTTGCATCAAAAACAAACAAACAAAAATCCAACACTTCTTTGCAAAGTCAAAATCCTGCATCCTGTTTGAAAGACGGTCTAACGTCATATTCCGGAGAAAACACGTTCAAGGCGTTGAAACTCAACGCCCTTAAAAAATACAGCCTCTAATTTTTCTGATTTAAATGAGCAACTAACCTGACTCTCAACTGGAGGCCGCCTCCAGCCAGGGGAGGCCAATTCCAAGATGCATTTCGTCCAGGAGTCTGTCTGCGGCACACCATTTGGAGACGATGTTACTTCCTGTGACAGCTTCAATGGGGAGTGTGAGTGATGGATGGGTGCAATCCGTCTCAGCTGATCTTTCTGCAAATATCTTTCCGGTCTTTTTTGGAGAGGGGGGCAGATACCAGAGCTCGAACTCATGGCACTCACCACCGAGTCAGCTCCCCAGCCCTATTTTGTATTTTATTTAGAGACAGGGTCTCACTGAGTTGCTTAGGGCCTCGCTAAGTTGCTGAGGCTGGCTTTGAACTCATGATCCTCCTGCCTCAGCCTCCCGAGCCTCTGGGATCACAGGTGCCGGGCTGGAGCTTTATCTTCTTCCTCTCTTATCTTCTGCCTCTGCATTCACTTCTGTTTCTTCTCATAGCACTTCCATAACAAATTTCGGACACAAGAATCCTTGCCTTTGGAGGAGCTGCTGGAGTTCCAGAGACAACTAGGGAAACTCATTTTCTAAGCAGAAGTAAATTCTTTTAATTATCAGCCCACAGCTCATGTTCATGTAATGCAAAAGGAAAGCATCAAAGTCTCCCTGCTCAATGACCTGAAGCATCATTTTTTGATGTTATTTCATTTTTTTAGTAATAACATTAATGCGCTTTTGATAGGCAAGTAAAGAAATGCATTGGGATGCAAGTAAGGGATGCATCGACCAGGTTGATGCGTCAAGTCTGAGAGTACACCGAATTGTGTGTTTGTCAATCAATGCCGGGTGAGGTGGCGCATGCCTGGAATCCCAGTGGCTCTGGAGGCTGAGGCAGGAGGATGGCAAGATCAAGGCAGCCTCAGCAACTTTGCAAGGTCCTAAGCAATTTAGAGAGATCTTGTCTCAAAATAAAAATAAAAATATAAAAGGGCTGAGGATGTGGCTTCATAGTTAAGCACACCTAGGTTTATCCCTAGTACCAGGAAAAAAAAAAAAGAGAGAAAAGAAAGAAAGTCAATCAATAAAGTCAGCAATAGCCACAGGAGAGTCTCCGTGTTGGTGAATCCATTCTAATGTCGAATATAAGTTAATGAAATTAATGTGACACACAAACACTGCAATGTGTTACCAGATTTCTGTTACTATAAGGAAACACCTGAGATAAGCAACGTAACAGAGAAAGAATTCATTGAGCTTCATGGTTTTGAAGGCATGGTGGGCACTGTTGCTTTTGGGCTTGTGGAGACAAGGGTGGGAAATGCCTGGTCCAGGAAACCCCTCACCTCCTGGCAGCCAGAAGGTGAAGAGAGAGAGAGAGAAGGGCCCAGGTGCCAAGATCCCCTCCCAGGCCACACCTCCAACGACCTAACTTCCTCCCGCTAGGCCCCGCCTCTCAAATGTCCATCATCTCTCAATAGCGCCACCTGCTGGCAACCAATTTAGAGGAGGAAAGGTTTATTTGGGGCTCATGGTTTCAGAGGTTCAGTCCATGGTTGGCCGACTCCATGGCTCTGGCCCAAGGTGAGGCAGAACATCATGGCGGAAGGGCATGGAGGAGGAGAGCAGCTCAGGACATGGCACCAGGAAGCAGAGAGGCGAAGCCAGGGACAGGATATAGTCCCAAGGGAATGTCCCCCATATCCTACTTCCTCCAACTGTGTCCCATCTCCATTGCTCTGGCCCAAGGTGAGGCAGAACATCATGGCGGGACACCGAAGAGGAGGAAAGAAGCTCAGGACATGGCACCAGGAAGGAGAGAGAGAGAGAGAGGGAGAGAGAAGGTAGAGAGCCAGGGACAGGATATAGTCCCCAAGGGAATGTTCCCTGTGACCCACCTCTTCTGATCACACCCCACCTGCCTACAGTCACCACCCAGTTAGTCCATTCAAGTGGATTAATCCATGGATCATATTAAAATTCACATAATCTAATCATTTATCCTTTGGAAATTTTTGCATCATCTCACACCTGAGCTTTTCTTGGGACACTTCATGTCTAAACCCTAATACCAGCTCAGGATGAGATCAAATTCTTCTGAAGTTTGCAGAACAACGTGAATGCACTTTAGGACACTGAACTGTACCCTTTATAATGCTTCAAAAGGTAAATTATATATTAGGTGTATTTCTCCAAAATATAAATGAAACAACGCAGAACATTGGCTTCACCAAATGTGGAGTGCATGACCCTGTTGATGGATTAATTTTATTCTACTGTGTCCTAGTGAATAGGAAGATGTCCCCCAACCATGCTCACGTCACCGCTGTTTATCTTCTGAGTGTCAGATGCATGCATATCTGCTCCAATCGATTGTGGTGCATCAGGAATTTATCCTTTGCAAATTTCTAATCAACGACCACCAGCATCCTTTCTAAAATTCATTTCTTTTAACTCAGAAAGCTTTAATAGTATGGTTCCCAGAGCCAAGACTTGTGGACTTTTGCAAAATAAAATAAGATGCTGTACCTGTGCTTTTCTGTGGAAGACCCGCCCCATCATCAACCAGCAGAAGCTGACTTGGTTAAGGAAATTGGAGCCTAGAACACATTTTAACTCACATCTGAGAAGATGGTAATAAATGCTTTATTCATAGCTGGTTCAGGCTAGAAGTAATAAAATTCTCACCTCAAGTAACACAAATTCTGCATCATCATTGGGAAAACCATCGTTTAGCAAAGGGAGCTCGTCAAGAAATAAACCCCTGCGTGGGGGAGAGAGTCTCTCTCTCTTGACAGCCATCATGGAAGCTCCATGCTTTTTCACTGCCAGTAAAAAATAAGATCCCCCACAAATTCCGACATTTCACATTTAAATTTGTCTTCTTCTCTTTGAACAGGTGTGAGTAATGAGATGCAGCAGTGGAGATTTGGAGACCATTGCACACCTCAAGAGGCTGGCTGAATTTCCATTGAGGGAAGAATGAATACAGATAAGGGAATTGTACATTGCCTGGTTTACCAGATTTTTTTATAAAAACTTTAAAAAATGTGTGCATTGCACCCTGTTCAGTTGTATATATTCTTTGTTGCTGACAAAATAGGACACACAGAAAATAACAAGCTTTATATAGGTGTGTATCAGTCATCATAGGTGTTGCTAGCTGCTGTAACAAATAGCACCACGTATGTCTTTAGTTTCCACAAGTCTAACTTTCTGCTCGAACAAATCACACTGGAGAAGGTTTCGTTGGGATGCTTGCTCCTTCCTCAGGAATACTTAGGGATACAGGCCTTTCACATGGTGGTGACCTCTTTCATTTTATGTGACCTCTAGTGTCCCTGGCGAAGGGACAAGTATGGAGAATGGAAGATTTAGCAATCACCCACTATTCCCTTGGCAAAGTGAAACCCCCCAAATCCTATTGGGCTGGATGATTCTATGCTTCGCAGTAAATTTCCAGGGAAGGAAGGAAATGTATCTCAGTAAAACAAGAAAAGAATTTGGTGATCCCTGTACTCCACAAAACCGTCACCCAGGATCTGAACATGTCCCAAGGAAGGACCTGGTGGGTTTCTTTCTTTCTCATTTGCTTCTCCACGGTGAGGTGAATGGCTTGTTCCACTGCTCACTCCCACCAGAACTGAAGAGCTGCGTCCAATGGATCATGGACTGAACGCTCCCAAGCTACGAGCCAAAATAAACCTTTTGTCTCTATAAGTTGATGATCTCAGATATCCGTTACAGTAACGGAAACTGACCGGCACATCTATGCAGCTATTCAATGATTATATTTAGGTGTGTCTTTGAGGGTGTTTCCAGAAAAAAACAAACATTTTAATCAGCGGCCCATGGAGGGTGGACACTATTCAATCCATGAGGAACTCACACGGAATCAAGAGGAGGACTAATATTGAATCTTCTCCCTAGACATTGGACTTGGGACGTCTGCCTTGTGCCCTACAATATTGGCAATTCTGGTCTGAGGGTTTTCCATGTGGATGTGAACATGCAGAATTAGCTCTCTGTCACCAGCTTCCCTGGCTATCCAGTTGGCAGATGGCCAATGATGGGACATTGATATAGATCTTGTGAGCCAATTCTTCTATCTATCTATCTATCTATCTATCTATCTATCTATCTATCTGTCATCTACCAATTCTGTCTGTCTAGGTGGCTGTCACAACCTGGGTGGGGCTGCTCCTGGCACCTGGTGTGTGGAGCCCAGAGAGGCTGCTCCACAGCCCGCAGTGCACAGCCCAGCCCAGCACAGAGACCCTCCAGCCCCAGATGCCCACAGTGCAGGGAAAACCTGCAGGAAAGAGTCTCTGTCTATCATCCGTCCATCCAGCTGTCATCTGTCTGTCTATCTATCTATCTATCCATCTGTCTATCCGTCATCTGTCTGTCAATTTCCCCTGCTTGTCTGGAGGTTTTACAGGGTGACATCCTTTATATTCAGACACTATCCCTTTCATTTCCATGTTGTTAGTTTCCCCAAACCACTGATGTCTGACCGCGGTCACCGTCACACCCTGCTGATTAGTGTCCCCGAAAAACCTCTCCTTCAATCATGGTTTCCAAACCCTGCTGTGAATTAGGAGGCCAGACCTCCACATGGAGGCTCTTCAGCCTCCCCAGGAGAGGTTCATCCATGAAACGATGCACAGGAAAATGGAATCGAAGCCTCCTCAGCCTCCAACGTGGGCAGGAGTTCAAGCTTTGTGCATTTCCAGATCGGGGACTCGGGATCTGCAGGGCAGCCCTGGGCTGTGGAGCATAGTTAGAAACAAATACTCAGGACGTTTTATTCCTTTGGGGCGTTTCCGTAGCAGTGCTGACTCAGATCTTTTCCGAGTGTTTTGAGGTTCTTGGGGAGCACGATATTCACACGCTGCAGACGGACAATAGGAAATGCATTTTATTCAGGGCGTCATGTTGCAACCAACATGAGCTTTGCTGCTGAGTGGCTTGTATCCCAGGCCCACTGTGACCCACAGAGTCCTCATCTGCAAGAGAAAGGCATGCTGAAACTTCAAGTCCCAAATGCAAATTCCATAGGAGAGTTCTTACGCAGGCATTGGAAAAATCCAGGCTAACGCTAGAACGTTCTTCCTTCAGTACACGTAGCACTTAATGAATGGCAGGCGTGCAAGTTTTTAAAGACAGCTCGCATGTAGGACAGGCTTGGAGTTATAAATCGCACTGACCAACACACACCGAGGCAAAATAGCCTTAGGGATTCCAAAAACCAAAGGAAGACAGCGACATCGCAAATAAATAGCATGGTGACTCTAGGTCCAAATTTTATTTTTACGCATCTGTTTTTTTATCACATTGGACATGCACTTCCATTTGAAAAAATTTGGGTCGCCAAGTACAGAGACAGCTCACGACTCACTTCTCCAAGAACCCAGAGCACGCCAGCCACAGAATGGGCTCGGAACAACCTGCACTGAGGTAGATCTGACTTTTTTTTTTTTTCTGTGCATGAATCAGCAAAGAACAAGGCCCCCCCAACCCCCCAGAGTAAGAGAGCTGCAGGGAGTTTTGCCTTCTGTGAAATGCACATTGCATTCCAAGGAAACTGCAGATTCAGGTGCAGGTCTAAGGGATCATAGAGATTTGTCCTTCCATGGCCGCAGGTTCTCTCCAAGGGGACGTCTTGCAAAATCACACAATGCAAATTCAGTGACCTGCATGTCCTTCGCTGATGCCCACAGAGCCGTCCCTGGTGGAGACGAAGCCGAGTTCAATCCCTGACCCAATCGAAGGCACCTGGGTTGTTTCCCATCTTGTCCGGGTCACAAAGGAAACTACTCTCAACAGCTCCATAGCTGCATTATATGGACCAAATAAAGGCAAGTTTTTCTGGAATAAATGTTCAGGGATGCAGTCTTGGGGTCTCAGGCAAATGGAATGTTTAGCTCCTATTGTAAAATAATGGACAAACTCTTTTCCACCAAGACGTTATCAAATCTGTCAGCAATATACATGATCCAGTTCCTGCCAACACTTGGCATTATCAAAATATTTTTTAGCAATTGTCACTCAAGTGTCTCCCTATCTGATTGGGCTCCTAAATACCATTTCCTTTTTTCTTTCCATGTTTATTTATTTTTTGGTACCGGGGATTGAACTCAGGGACACCCGGCCACTGAGCCACATCCCCAGCCCTATTTTGCATTTTATTTAGAGACAGGGTCTCACTGAGTTGCTTAGGGCCTCACTTTTGTGGAGGCTGACTTTGAACTCACGATCCTCCTGCCTCAGCCTCCCCAGCTGCTGAGATAGCATTTTCTTAATAACAGAAGTTCTCCGACATCATTTTGCAGGCTTATATTTGTGTATCTTCTGCAGGGAAATGTTCCTTTCTGTTATTTGTGCAATTACTGAATGCCAATACCCAGTTTCCTGTAGTTCTGGACTTCCTGAGTTTGGCTTTGCTATTGCATTTTAAATCCTATTCCTTTGTTGGATTCAAGTACACCTGCCAGTCTGAGCTGGGCCTTTTCATCCCCTTAACAAAGTTATTCACAGACCAAAAGTTTTTAATTTCAGGGAAGTCAAATTTATTGAATCTTTGCTTTATAGATTCTGCTGTTTGTCCCATTTGCAAAATATCATTGCCCACCTTAATGTTCTGGAGAATGCGTGTGCGTCTCTATTTCCCTTCCATTTACAAAAGGTCAAACAAAAACCCCATTACCAAAGCGCTCTATTTCAGAATGCCAAGATAATTTCTTAATGTTTGTTCAGAGAATTTTTTATTTTTATTTTTTTAAATTTAATTAGTGAGGCATGGCAGTAGAATGCACTTAGAAACCTCTTATAGAATGCAGTATGATTTCCCATTATTCTGGTTATATATTGAGATTTCTCTAAAACTGTTATAAACATCAGTATTATAGTCAGGAAAAACATGGGTGTTCGTGTGTGCAAAATCACACGCTCCACGTGAGAACATCAGTATTTACCGAGCAATCACATTTTTCAGAGACTTGTGAGCAATGTTGTTGTGCTAATTTTAAAACTGTAATTCTGAATTAGCCGGGCGCGGTGGCACACGCCTGTCATCCCAGCACTTGGGAGGCTGAGGCAGGAGGATCCCAAGTTCAAAGCCAGCCTCAGCAACTTAGCGAGGCCCTGAGCAACTCAGTGAGACCCTGTCTCTAAATAAAATACAAAATAGGGCTGGGGATGTGGCTCAGTGGCCGAGTGTCCCTGAGTTCAATCCCTGGTTCCAAAAAATAAATAAATAAATAAAAACTGTGATTTTGAGCAAACCTGTCCTCGCTGCTCTCTCCTTCTCCTTTAGGTTCAACACACCAGCCTTTAATCTGTTTGGCTGTGACATCAGAGATTCCCTGTCTGAAGTCACACAGCCCCTGACCTTTGGAGTTGCCCGGGCGCTGAGGCTGCACCATTGAGACAGGGAGCTGGGGATTTAGGAAGAGCTGAATTTGATCATCTTCAATGAGCGAGTTTTCCCTTCATGGAACACAGCAAAAGGCATTCCAGTTTTTAAAATGCATTTCTTCCCTGCAATGTGGTCTAAGACGTGGCAGAGGCTGAACTGGGATCTAACAACATCCCTATGTCGAAATCCTAACTCCTGGGACCTCAGGATGCGACTGTATCTGGAAATGGATCTCTTTGGAAAAGAGATTGAGAGACAGGCGTGGCGTTATATGCCAATGATAATGCCAATGACTTCAGAGGCTGAGGCAGGAGGATGGCAAATTGGAGGCTGGCCTCAGCAATTTAGGGAGGTCCTAAGCAACTTGTTGAGTGAGACCCTATCTCTAAATAAAAAATAAAAAAGGGCTGGGAATGTGGCTCAGTGGTTAACCATCCCTGAGTTCCATCCTGGGTACCAAAAATTTTAAATAAAAAAGGTGACTGAGGCAGTGAGGTTTGAGAGTAGCCCTGACCCCAGGACCTTGGGTTGTGTGTGGGATGTGTTTATGTATGAAGATAGGTCTATACAGAGGTGATGGAGGTGCAGTGAGGTGACCCTGACCCCAGGACCTTGGGACATGCCTGTGTGTGGAGACGGGTCTCTACAGAGGTGACTGAGGTGCAGTGAGGTCCTCAGGGTGGCCCTGACCCCAGGACCTTGGGACATGCATATGTGTGGAGATGGGTCTTTACAGAGGAGACTGAGGTGCAGTGAGGTCCCCAGGGTGGCCTTGACCCCAGGACCTTGGGACATGCCTATGTGTGGAGATGGGTCTTTACAGAGGTGACTGAGGTGCAGTGAGGCCCCCAGGGTGGCCCTGACTCCACAAGACTGGGGTCCTTGTAGAAGAGGAGGTGAGGACACAGATGCACACAGAGGGACGACCCTGTGAGAACCCAGGGAGAGGATGGCGTCTGCCAGCCCAGGAGAGAGGCCCCGGGGGCAGCCAGCCTGCCCACACCTGGACCTTGGACCTCCAGTTTTCTGTTGCAAATGGGACTCCGCTCCTCAGCCTCCGCAGGTGCTGATCCTCAGGGCGCAGTGACCTCGCAGAGCCTTCCTGCCTCGGGTCCTTTCTTATTTATCCCGCTCCGGGGAAGGAGGCCGCTGCCCTCAGTTCGATCTAGGGCGTGAGCACCATTCCTCCAGCGACCTTGACGGAGCTGAGGCGCAGTCTGCAACCTGCGGTGCCGCTCCTGGGCTGGTCCCGGGCTCGCAGCGCGAGGTGCGCGCCGCGTTCACTTGGGGCTGTTCCCCGAGGGAGGCAGCGGGGCGACCCCGCAGAGCACCCGAGCCTCAACTTGAGCAGCCCGGGTGGGAGCCGTTGCGCCCCTGCGGCTGGATTCCGCAGCCGGCTGTCAATCAAGAGTCTCCTGAGCTGGGGCGTCGTGTGCACCGGAGCCACCCCGCTCCAAGGGACCTCGCGGGCGAGGTCAGTAACGCCCTGCATCCGAATGCAGCATTTGCAGAATTGCATTTCCATGTCCGAGGAGATGAGAGTTCGGAAAAATGGTGCTTGGCCTCTGGTGGACGGAGATGCCCGTCTCTGGTCACTCCCGGGTTCTTGCGAGCGCCCGCTGAAATGTCAATCTACATCGTGCACCGCTGTAGAAATAGAAGTCGCACCCCATTTGTGTGCAGGGAATCAAAATGCAGTCGGTAAAATGAAAATTAAAATTAAAAACACAATTATATCAATTTTTTCTAATGCAAAAATGGTGACGGTCATTACCGTTGACCTCTGTCTCATGGATCGTGACGTTATTGCAACGTTCAATCGCCCCTCCGTTCACAGGATTCTTTTCTTTTTCCACACAGGAGATTGAGCTCAGAGTAGCTCTCCCCCTGAGCCACACCCCCAGACCTCTTTTACATTTTATTTTCAGGCAGTCTCCCTAAGTAGCTGAGGCTGCCTTCCAACGTGGGATCCTCCTGCCTCGGCCTCCCAAATCAGTGGGATTGTAGACGAGCACCACTGCACCCAGCTCAGATCATCTTAAAAGTCAAATTTTTGCGAGATGGAGAGACCGAGAGGGCGAAGATAAACTGTTTCACCTCCTTCATTAAACGGGACTGAAGTGTGGAACTCAAATCAAAAGTGCTATGACCTCAGAGGTGACGGATAAACGGAAACGGTAGCCTTATTTCCTGATTGCAAGCTCGGTTTGGTATTTTATTTATGGAATCCTGCAAGTACTGCCCACGAGGATTTTAAATCAGCACTTTTGAATTTAGTAGTTACTCAAAAATTTT
>JAJEJO010050453.1:0-122438 GCA_020662805.1 Glaucomys volans
TCCCCAGAGGGCCAGGGTGGCCTCGCCCTGCCCCACTCCATCTCCTGGTTTTGTTGTGCCAGGCAGAATCCTACCGACACCTGCTTTGCCCTCCACACAGGGAGCACTCCTCCAAGGAGTACTGGGAACCAGTGAGAGATGAAGATGCTTAGTAGCAACTCCAGCAAAGACTGCCCAAAAGTCACAACAAAGCACCTAAAGAATCCATTTGACTCAAGGAGGAACAGTGACCTGACCCTGGTATAAGCCTGGCTGCCTCTTCTGACAGAGGACACTTGGATGCAGCTACTGCTGTCAACACAGCTTCTCCCACTGTGGCCTTTCTGCCACCCATGCCTTGGGACAAAGCTTTGAGACTCCTGCCACCACCCCATCACTCAGTAAATACCATTTAAGCAATTTGATTTCATTTAATGCCGTCCAGAGGTGTTCTCAGTGTCTGCTGCTCCTGAGCTGCTGCCTGGAGCAAGCAGTCAGGAAACTGAGTGGGAGGGCCAGGGGAAGCAAGCAGGGAGGGAAAGGCCTGGACCCTAAGCAGGTGCTCACTGAGATTCTGCAGGGAGGACAGAACAAAAGGACTAAGGAGATTCTCAACATCTCCTCAAAGAGGAAGTACATTAGCTCGTTCTGATACACCCATCTCACCTGTCTCATTTCCTCTGACTCCCTTTCAAGGACCCTAGGCTCTTGCCCAGCTGATCTGTTTGTGATGTAAGCTGCCCAACCCACCTCCTATACCCCTGCCTGTACCTGAGGCCATGAGCCTACATCAGGGCTGCAATGGCCAGACAAGCAGCAGTGCAAGAAGGAGGCAGAGCCCACTGAGAGGAAATCTGTCCACTTACTGGCAAAGGAGTACCAAGGCAATCCCCTTCTGGAAGCAGCATTGCCCAGGAGCGTGGAATGAAAACATGGGCAGCAGTTTGCAAGGGGACCCCACATTGCCTGTCTTCCAGGATACCATCTCCACTCACTCTTCCCAACGCGTAACTGCATCTTCGTGCTCAGATTCTGTCCTGTATCGACTTGCTCTTGCTAATCTATTACCCTTTACATGTTATGCCCTCTGAATGAGGTTGTTTTCCTGTGTCCTCTGAACACAAGCCCAGTCCCCAGAGCCTATATACTGCTGCAGCATTCTAGCCATTGCTGGAAGGGGCTTGAAGGAGGCGGATCTTGGACTCCTGGGGGAGACGATGCTTGGCAGGGCTCTCTTGCTTCTGGGCAGCACCTTTCATGTGGCTGTATTCCTGGTTGCTGTCCAGAGCTTTTCTAACAAAGACAGCTTCCAAGGCTAGGCAGGGAGCAGAAAAT
This sequence comes from Glaucomys volans, assembly GCA_020662805.1. Taxonomy (NCBI): domain Eukaryota; kingdom Metazoa; phylum Chordata; class Mammalia; order Rodentia; family Sciuridae; genus Glaucomys; species Glaucomys volans. The sequence goes on from JAJEJO010050453.1 coordinate 1,315, forward strand.
GCAGGTTAAAGTTATAAAGGAGTAGAGTGTACGCTGCAAGGGGAGATGGCTCAGAAAGATAAAGCAGGGCTGGAGGAGGACCAGGGATGCCCAGAGGAGCTGATGAAAGGATAAGAACATTCACCAATGATTAGGAATCTTCAAAATGGGAAGACAAATGCTGAGGGAATGGAAATGCATAAAAATCATTAAGGGGATATAAAGAGACCCAGGATTCCTTGTAATCAACCAGGTAAGAAAGAGTTATTGGCACCTACCAAGTAGAAACACTAGAGCAGATGTAAAAGAGAAAAAACTGTGAAGAACTTCAGATTTAGTTGAGAAGACATGGTGAAGCCACATCATGTCAATAAATGACAAAATGCCATGTAAAGCACATGACAACTGAGTGGTTCAGACAGCAAGTACTAGAAGGGTTCACAGGAGAGCGCCAGCTCTGAGGGCTGGAGAGTCCAACAGGAAACTGTTTAGAAAGGGGCTGGGCCTTAAAGCAAGGGCCAGACTTCACAGCAGGGAGAAAGGCAGACCTGTTCCAGCACAAAGAAACACTCTGGAAATAATACACAAGTGCAGAGCAGAAGGAGGAACAAGGGGGAATTTCAGGACAGAAACTGAAGCTGAGGTGCAAACAGGTATCAGAGAGAGGAAGAGGGGATAGAGGAGGAAGCGGGGCCAGGAGGAGGTATAATTTGCTCAGATGGAAAGCTCCAGAGGGCTACTCTTGAGAGATGGGGGTGATGGGCATGCCAGGGCCCAGCCCCCTTTCTGATACAGATCTGGAACTGAGGAATCAGGGGCTGGATGCTGCATGTTTGGAGGATGGCAGGGAGGAAAGAAGGAAGGATAGGACCCTGAATGAGATCCACAAAAATCCTCTCACAATCATGGTTGGGAGAAAGCAAAGGGAAGGAATGAAAACGCATAGTGGTAGCTTGTTAATGGACTGCGGCGCACGTTGACCTCATCAGAATGTGCAGGGGAGAGATCAAAGAAGCCAAAAAGAAAAGAAAAAAGCTGGAGGCCCTGTCACCATTACCAGGCTTGGTCAGTCAGCATGAGTTCCGCCCCCCCCGCCCCACTAAAAGACAAAGGACAATGCTTTGTGCCTCCTCCTACTGTCCCCTACCTGCCTCCATTCCAACACTGTCTCTGATCTTGGGAACCATATCCACTGGCAGAACTGCACAGTGGTTATCAGCAAGAACACTGGAGCCAGACTACCTGGGTTCAAATTCAGCCTCTGCTATTTACCCCTGGAGAGTCATTTTAAATCTCTGTACTTCGGTGTCTTCGAGCTCTGACATGGGAATAATAAAAGTGAATTTCTCTCATATAAGGTTTGAGTTGACACATAAAAGCTCTTAGAACAATGTCTAGTACACAACAGCACTCAACAAATCCTGGCTCTTCTTATTGCATTAAGCACATGTAATAAGAACAGAAGCTGATGCTGGGTCTATCTAGTTCCCAGAGTGACCAAGCTCTATGGATTTTTGAGGAAAAAATTCTAGGTCTTTGGCCAGTATACAGCCTAACTTGCTGGCTCCTAGCCTTGACAGGGTCAGACCTCTGTGATGTCCAGCATTTCACACATCATCTGACAGAGGGGAGGGTGTGAACTGAGGTGGTGAGTCCTACCCTGGGATGCTGTGTGCCAGACACTAGACCCATCCCATTCAGCTGTGGGGGGTGGGGAGCACCCAGTGAGACAGGGGTTTTGCTTCTCCAGTCTTAACTCCACCACCTCCCACCCTGCAGGCCAAGTGGATTGTTTAATTTGGCCCTAAACAGTTAACAATGGTTCATGTTTCTGTGCCTTGCTGAGATCTCCCAATGTCCATTCTCTCCTTTTTCTGTTCCTGTTATTCCAGGCATCAGGATGGTCAGCTTCATGACATTTCCCCATCTTCTTTCTCACTGGTCACACTGGTGCGATTTAGCAGGAATTCTGGGGTGGGACTTCTAGGAAAGCGTTTGCCACCGATGCACTTACTCCCTGTACTTTGGCTCCTGACTGAAGGAAAACTCGAATGGCTGCAGCCCTACAGGCACCCTGTGCAGGTGCTAGGAACAGTTGAGCATGATGAAGGACCTGGATCCTTGCTGACACTGGGAGTCACTGTGCCAGTGCTAGACTGACCTCTGAACTTTTATGAAACAAACAACCCTCCCTCCCCATCTTGTGTAAGCAAATACTGTTTTTGGTCTCTATCACCAGCACCTGGATGATTCCTAATTGCTGCCCTGGTATATCTCTGGAGTGCACATCCTTCCTCTACCCTGGGCTGGGCTACTCATCCTTACTGACGTGGCCTAAGCTGTACCTCCTGCAGGAAATCTTTTCTGAGTCTCCAGTTTTGCTCCTAGGGAATCCTGAGCACGTGGAGCATGTATCACTCTTTCTCCGACTACTGAGGAGGTTCTGCACTTCTCAACTCCTTGATGGCAGAAATCATAGCTTACTTGACTTTGTGTCCCAACTCCTACATGGTACCTGACGCACAGAAGGTCAAAAATGTGTGTTAAATGAATTCAATGAGAAGGACATACAGATGCCAATCACTGGCACTTATTGATTTGCCTTGGCTTTTAAGAATGTGTGATTTGAAGAACATAAAAGGGAGATAATATCAGTGGCAGAGGCCTTTTTTGTTTTTTTACTGGTCCAAACACAATCCTGGCCATACAGTATCTGGGGCAACGGCCTGCTCATTATAACTGTACCCTTCCAGTGAGGGCTCTGAACACAGGTTCTGTCCAACAGCCAGGCTCGGCAGGGGGTGGATCATAAATGCTTTAGGTAAGAGGGCTCTGCAGCTGTCAGTTCCACATCTAAGAAAAGACTGTCAGAAGAGGGATGGGAATCTACACTTGAGCACCTGCTGCATGCTACGCAGGGAGGTTTACAGACATGCACATGGTCTGCCTTAATTTTCACAATCATTTGCTGAGGGGGTTGTCTGTAGTGCAGTCCCATTTTGCTGATAAGGAACTGGAAGCTTAGAGGAGTGCCCCAGGTGAAAGAATCACCAAAGGTATTAAGTTACCACTAGACAGGAGCAAGAAGTTCTGGTGTGCTATTGCACAGTAGGGTGACTACATAAAGATATGACAAATGTTGGGGACATATGTTTAACCTGATTTAAACCTTACACAATGCATGCATGCACTAAACATTACCTTATTTTCCATTAACATGTGCACTTTTAATGTTTTTATATACCAGTTTAGACACATATTCAGGGTTGGGGTACAGCTCCATAGTAGAATGCTGCCTGGCATGTGAGAGGCTAGGGTTCTGTCCTGAGCACTACAAAAACAAAAACCAAAAGAACCAAAAAGGAATAAATTTAATTACAGCAACAATACACTTGCCCAAGGTCATGTGGTAAGGGGAGAGGCCAGAATTTTAACTCCACTCTACCTAACACCAGAGCCTATCTCTCATCACCGACCTATGGGCACTGATTCTGCTCCATCTGAGACTATCACACTCCCAGCTGTCTAAATTTCCTGAAAGAATCTGAGGTGGAGGCTCCAGCCAGGGCCAGGGGCAAGGTGTGGGGGATGAAGGCACGCGCTGAGAGAGGCCAGGAAGTGGCCCTGGGGAGAGGTATCTGTCTTCCTGCTGGTCCTCATTTCTTGCTCTTAGGCACGTGAAGAAAAAAAAGCCATTAAGAAAGGCGAGAGCCCTCAGCAAGATCTGCCTGGGCTCCTTCAATGCCCTGTGCTGAGCATTCCAGTTCCCAGAGCTCTGGGTTCATTAGCCTCTGGGGCTTGCTGCATCTATTCTCTCTTGGTTGCTCAGCATGAGCCCAGCCCCAGGAACTCATCATCATCTCCCTGACTGCCTGGGAGCCACCACTGCCACCTCTTTTTCTTGGGCCTGCATTGGGAAGTGACCAGCCAGGGCATTCCCTTGCTGTGGGGCCTGTAGTTTCCACCTGCTCCAGTTTCATTCTTCTGCTGACCTCCCCTCTTTCCTCCCTCTGCCCAGGAAAGCAGACACCCAGAGCGGGGGTTAGCCTTGGAAGCTCAAACTTCTGAAGCAACAGGGGCTCCTTTAGATCCCTGCAGGGGGGACATTGATCATGCTGAGATGACAAGAACAAGGGATCTGTGACCTACAGCGCTGCCTGGGGGGTGGCACAGTCTATGGAGGAGGGAAAGGTAAAGGATGGGTACAAGTTGGCATGTCTCTCTGCCTCCCAACCCCTCACTGCATCTGCCTCTTTACCCTTTGACCAAAACAAAATCCTTCTGGTTTTCCCAATGGAGAGAAACTGAGTTTATAATTGAAAAACCCAGAGAATTTATTGCTGTGGGGATGAGGAAATATAAAACTCATAACCATCCTGCAGGCCAACAGATCAGGCAGATATCCATCCTATTAGAATAACTCGACTCTGCAGATATCCATCTTATTACACTAAATGGTTAAGAAAGCCTCACCCTGTATCATAGAGGCGCTGTGGATGGTTTTCTGCTCACCTTCCAGAGTACATTCATCAGCCCATTTTTGTTTCCTCTGCTGAGATCGGCCTCAGAATTACAAACTGCTGAGAGGCACCAGAAGTTTTAAATTAAGCATTCATGGGCGTAGGTGAGCTCGGGGAAATGATGGCGGGTCGAGAGGCAGGCAGGCAAGATTTAGTGCCTCATGTGTGGGGGAAAAGCCGAGGCTCATCAACAAGTCTGGATCAAGCCTGGGGATGGAGAAGCCAGGGAGAGGGAGAGCAGAAAGAGGTCTAGGGAAGAGGAATTTAAAAGCTCTCTGGTCAAAGGGCAGACATGCTGCATGACAAAATGAAAATTATTGGAGACTTTGAACCACTGCTAATGCCAACCTTCGTGCAAGGCATAAATATACGTCCTGCTGTGTAGAACAATGTATGTGTGAGGTGGGGACCTTGGCAGGACAGTCAGCCAGGTGCCTGTGCCCCCTCTGCTTCCCTCTGGGCATTTCCAGACTCCACCTCTTTGAGCGGGTTTTGCTTTACCAACACTTGCCACAGATACAGTATAGCTGAAGCTGAGACTGACCTCTGTCCCTCTGCCACCTCTGGGGTCTCTCTGGGAAAGGCTCCCTCCCTACTCTGGTTTACCTTGGGAGGAGAAATTGCTTCTCTGTTTCTTGCCTTCCTGCCACTGTCACTTGAGCCCAGGAGGCGGCCTGGAGGCTGGGATCCATGGTGCTCTGCACAAGCTTGCCTGAGTACACGCTGCTGCGGCCACTCTATTTGACCACTGCATGGGTCACTTACTCAGCCTGATTGGCCTGGGGGACCACAGATGACTTCCTGATGGAGACCTTAGGGTTAGGGTGGTGTTGGGAAGACAAGCAGCAGTGAGCCCAGTTCTCGGGGGGTGTGCCCCCTGCACCAGCCATTCCCATAACCTTGTTTTATTTTCTTTCATTGCAAAGTGGCTCCAGCGTGTGTATATAAAGCTTTGACTGCTGCACTCCACAGGCCTGGGGTGGGGAGAGCTCGGCTTGCCAGAGTAGGGAAGCTTGGAGAGGGGTCCCAGGCAGGAGGCCGATTTCAGCAAGAGTATCCCAGGGCAAAAATACCAGAGAATCCTCCCCTAGTTTGAAAAGTCCTTTGAGAACAGGCAGTAAAAGGAGCTGCTCTGGAACCATAGCTTCTCCCTGGCCTGCCATTCATCCAGGATCCCCACCCCTGCTGCTGGGTTTGCAAGCCTCCCACTCCCCCTCAAAGAAAAACCTCATCAGTCTTAGCTTCTAGGTTCCACCCTGTGCTCCTGGGCTGACCCCTCCCTAACGGCCCAGATGGTCCACTTCTGCCCTTTGAACAATTCTGTGTTCCAGTCTTCCAGGTAGCAAGGGAAAAATATTACCTTCCCAATTGACTGGCCTCCTGCTACATTTTTCCTTGAACCCCGAAAGCCATTCAGAACCCTGATGGGAGGGCATGCTAAGGGACCGTGTTACCTGCAGGGCCTCTACCAGAGGTGAGGACAGGGCAGAGCTCTTCACTTAAGAGCCAGTAGCCTTGGTAAATGGAAGTGTTGGAGTGGCTGAGGGCTGGAGAGGGTCTCCTGAAGGTTCAGGAACAGGCTTCTATGGGATAAAAGAAGCTTTAGGGAGGAGAGCGGCAGCTAGCTGGCTCACTGCCAAGACACGGGGTGACAGAGCTTCCTGCAGCCCCAAATGGTTTATAAACACAGAACCTTTGCCAAAACGTGTCCCTGTCAATTCTGAAAGCTTTAAAACCCCCATAATTGCCTCTCTAATGAGACTTTCTAAAGAGCCCCCCTCCCACCGACTGTCTATACCACTTACTTTAAGCTAGCTGTGTCCCACTCAATAAATACACATTTGCAAATGTTTTTATAAAATTCATTTTATTTTATACCAGTTTAAGGCAATTATGTATAATTCTGCATGTTATATACCTGCACTTTCATACAGTAGGTACTAGCAAAAAACTAGAAGTTCCTAAAGAATAGCTGCTTGGTACTGGTCTCTTCACATAATTTTATTGATTATAATTCTTCTGCCCCAGGGCACTCACCAAGGTAACACTGAAGTCCCAGGGGAAATGGTTTTCAGGCACAAAAGTAGGGTGGGGTACAAGACTGGCATTCCAGGCACAGCCCATTGGGCCAGGCTTTGGACAAGGAGATGGATTTCGTCTGATTTCCCTTGACGGACGAGTTGTGTTCAGCAAACAGCCTGGCATGCAGCTGTCACTCTGATGCTGAGGTCTGACAGGCATCGATCAGGCTGCGGTGTGAGCATGCAGACATACACAAGCCTCATCAACATCCCTGGCTTGGAAGACAGTTCTATCTGGGGCCATGAAGGCTCCCCCCGCTCCCCAACCCCATGGATGCTGCCAAGAGGAAGACTGTACCAATGGAGAAAAGAAGCAGGATGGAGTTTCTTCAAAATACCCACTCCTGGGTGAGAAAACACAGAGCAATGAAATGGAGTCCAAAAGCAGAGGAGAGAAAGATCTAGTCTTGACAGACAAGCTGCCAGGATGGGAGAGCTCATTCAGACAGCTGAGATGAGCAAACAGGACATGAGGCTAACACCAGGCATAAGTGGCATGTAATCTGCAAGCCTCAGCAGAAGAAATGGACCATTGGTAGCTTGAGATTTCCTTCTCTGCCTAGCAACTGTGCCTGATACTGTCCTAAAGCCCTATGGAATTCCAGAACATTCCCCTAAACCAAGGGTCATCTTCATCTCCCTCCCCAATGCAGATATCCTTCTTGTACTTCCGAAAGATCAGTTTCTATCAAGTATTTCAGTAAGTGGAAGTTCTTCAGGAATAGTCTAGCTTGCTGTTAGGAAGTGTGTTCTCTTTCAAGTGCAAACCCATTAACTGAACTTCTTTTTACTGGTCAAGTTTTGTATTCTGGAGCAATCTGGAACAAATCTGATTCTTTTATCTTATTTACCAGTGGGTGACTTTGGGAAAGTTCTCTGAGCCCCTCCTATCCTAATATCACTTAGCTCAGAGCACTGCTTTGAGGACTGAATGTGACAAGACTTGTCAAATGACTAGTATGGTGCTTAGCAAGAGGCAAGTACACAAGAGGTGTTCGTTCCCTGCCTTCTTCCACCTAACAGCCAGTGGTGTTGCTTGGCCCTTTCTTCTCTATCGATTTCCTTTACTTACTGGATCTAGTCCCCATATTTGACACAACACAGGTTCCTTCCTAATGATGCCCCTCCATCGTATCAAGAATCCTCTAAAAATGCAATGCTAGAAACAGAACACAATATCCCAGATGTTGTTTAAGCAGTGTAGAATAATTACTTCCTTCGATCTATACTATTTCTCTATGAATGCAATTTTTATCAGTCACTTCACACTGTTGTTAGTGTACAGTTTGTAGTAAACAAAACCCCTGGGGTAATTTTCAAATGAATTGCTGTCAAGTGAGGTCACCTTCATCTTGTAATTGTATAACTGATTTTGGAACTGAAACACAGGGCTTGGCATTTGTTAAAACTGGTAAATTACATTTCACTTTGTAAGTTGCAGTCTCTCTCTGCATACTTGTAAGAAATTTTGAACCTTGGTTTTCTGTTCTAACAGAAAACAGTCTTGTTCATCTCAATGCCTTTTCTGGGTCTCAGCCTGAGTCTCTGGAAAGCTGGGCCACAATGCCCCACATGTAAGGATTTGGTGAACATTGTCAACAAGGAAAATCTCTATGCTGGGAGCCTGTGGGGAGTCTCAGAGGCAGGGCACATGGGGCAGAAGCCCAGAAGGGCCAGGCTGTACTACTCTCTGGAGATCCTCCTTCAGATTAGCTAGAAGTAAGGCTTTCACCAAGGGAAGCTGCTGCTATCCAGTTGGACCCAGAGAAGGTTCTGATGAGGTGGATTTTGGAGAGGCAAGGAGGAGCTCCAGGCATGGCTATGAAATGGTGCTCTCCCTCAGCTCGGGGAGGGCCGAAAGGGTCTGACCCCTCTTGGAGCCCCTCAGCTCAGCAGTTCTGCCCATCTTCTTGGAACAATGGTTCTCCCCAGTAACAACAGAAATTCTTTGGAGAAGACCAGCTGGGTCACAGGTAGATGGCTGTGGGAATTCAGAAAAGGATCTTGGCAGAAGCACAGAAAGTGGATTTGCAGGTGACATGATAAATGGAAGAGAGATCTGGGTCCAAAGACCAAGGGAAAAGTGTGGGTGGAATGACCAAAAATTCAGCCCATAATTTGAGGCTAAAGCAATCTTTTTGCATTGATTACTCTAGTGGCAAAACTGCTGAGGATAGGAGGCACTCATGAACTTATTTGGGGTCCAGTTCCCCAGATTTTACATGGCAATAAGATCATCTTCCTGGATGGTTTGGAAGCAGTGAAGTCCTTGCTATGATGAGGTTAACAACTGCTGAAATTGGTGAAGGTGAACCTTTCCTGAGCTAGGGCAATGCTATAAGGGCGGGTCAAGTAGGAATGAGGGACAAGAGGAGGAACTATGAGGTGCTACACTATCTCTGTAAGTTATTCTTTAGGACCTGTTGGACCACACTGACTCAATTCATTTTCAAATAATATAAGAATGGAGTTAAGATGATCAAGAAACAATGGTTTTTGCAAAAACCCTTGGTCTCCAGAAGGGCATTCAAACAAAAGGAAACTTCCACAGGGGGAAAAAGGGGGGTGGGGTGAGAAAGAAAAGAAAAGGGTGAACTGGGCAAAGTGAACCTCTTTTCACTCCTCCTGACCCTTTCATGCACACACCCTGCCTCAAGCCCTCTGATGGAAGCTGAAGGGAGGAATCCTGCAGTTCCCTGAGGTACCTGCCTCAGCCACTGATGTCATTTTGCTTGGCTGAGAAAACAGTGCTGTCTGGGGAACCTTCCTTTTGTGTGTGTGTACCCTGTCTTCTGTTTCAGCCAACCTTTCATTTGATGACCCTAAGACACAACTCAGAACTGCCTTCACCTTTGCATCACCCTAGAAACAAACCCACTGCTCCCTGAACCTTGCCATTCCATTTCTCCCAGCACACTGGAGCTCTCTGGAGAAGCTATTCTGGAAACTCAATTCACTATTATCATCCCTGTTTTATGGATGAGGAACCGACCTTTAGAGTTAAGTGTCTTAGGCCTAAGGCCCTGCAGTTAGTAAGGGCCAGGGCCAGGGCCAGGGTGCAGGGAAAATCTCTCATTTCCCAAGCCCACACTGCTGACCAGTGTGACATCCCGATTCACTGACACATCACTGGATTCAAAGCTTCTCTAGTCTTTCAACCACATCCATCAACTGACAGGAGATAGGAGGTGACTGAGGAGCTAAATGTTCTTAGACCCCTGGTGAGCCCATGAGGAAAGAGAGAAGAAAGGGAACTGTGGGCCCTGGGTCAGAGTGGTGCTGAGGAGGAAGCTGCCCTTGCTGGGAGGCTGTGGGGGTCGGGTGGGAGGTACCTTGGGGAAAGAGGGGGTGCTAGAAAGAATGGATCAGCAGGGGACTTGACAGTGACATACCAGTCATGGAGCATCCACAGCATTGTAAAACTAGGCCTCAATGCAAAGAGAAAATTCCCCAGGTGATATAGCTCCTGTGAGGGTAGCAGAGAAAAAGGGGTGACCAGACTTCAAGGGGAAGGTCCTGGCCCCACGTTCACTCCCAGGAATGACTGTTCTTTTGCAGACAGAAAGATGGACAAACAGCCATGTGAAGAGCTGGAAGGATCTGCAAACCGAGAATGGTTTTTTCTCACTAACTGCAAGTGTACTGTATTGATCCAGTGTGGCAGAGGAGACCCACAAGGGAGTGGTGAATATTTATTTGGAGAACTAACACTCTCTTACAGCAGCAGACATGATACACATACACCCTGCATGATCACTTAGGACAGTGATATTGCCCCTCTCCTAAAAGCTTTCTGTTCCTCTGCACCTCAAACAAAAATGAGTCCCAGCAGTGCTTTCCCCTAGTCATGCAGCTGGTCAGGCAACAACAGAGACTCGTTCTTCAGAGGCAACCTTCCCTCCCTTCCTTGTTCCCAAGGTTGTTACCAAACAGGCTGTGTTTCCCCAGTTCATTCCCCTCTTTCCAATCAGAGCTAATTGAACCACTTAGCTCAAAGACAATAACATTTGTTGTTTCAAGCCATTAAGAAATGTGTCTCAGTTGAGGTGTTATGCATGAGGCCTGCTCTAGGTTAACAGTACAGATTCACAGGCAAAAGTGCCACAAAGGCCCACAAGGTATGATCAACAGGCAAACCTGCACACAAGTATCAAGGAGAAACTTTGCAAAAGTGTAGTCAGCAAGTGTCGGCCTATCTTTCTCAACAGGGTTTCCCGAATTAAAAAAAAAAAAAAAAATTGCTGCTAGTTCTAATTTGGGGCCTGAACACTGCAGCTGTGGTCTCATGGCCCCCAGACATAGTTCTGCTTGCATCCTCTGAGGTCCAGAAAAGAATGCAGAAGAGGAATGGAGAGGAGACTTCAGATTCTACCACACTTGGTGACAAGAATCTTTAGGGGAGGAAGTAGGAAAGAGGGAAGAAGGAAGCAGCACCCACCACACCCTGGGACATACGGCACTGTTTTCCTCTCATCCACCATATCCCAATGGCTCCTGTAAGTAATGGAATTCCACAAAGGAAAGGTCCACAGGGCATGGGCTCATAACACCATAAACAATTAATCCTTTCTTACAGACTCAGCAAAGGTCCCAAGAGGGCTCAGGGGAAGCAGAGCTAAGGCAAGGACTGGAGACCTGAGATGCTTGCTGCTCTGGTCCTCATGGGCTTTGGTGAGGAAGAACAGCCACAATGAAGAAGGGGAAAAACAATATTGAGGAGGAGCAGTGTAGGCAGGGAAGGTGAGGAAGTGACCCCAGACCGATTTTAACACTATCGGCAGAAGGATGAGAATGTGCTTTTCCCAAGAGTGACTTCATGTAATGAGTGGAAACAGCTCTGGGGAGATCTTGGCTCTGCCACTCCTCTATGCCAGTGTGACTTTAAAGAAAGCCACCGAAGTTCTCAGGATTTGTTTCCAGTCTCTAGATGGGGGATGGGATTAGATCTCCATCTTCCTTCCAGCTCTCAAAGGTGCCTCAGCACCTGGAAGCTGCACACTCAATTCCAGGCCATCTGATGGGGTCCTATCCTGCTGGGAGCAGGGCACCCACTGCCTGGGAGCAGCCTTCCTCAGCTGACTTTTATGGTTTCTGCAAATGAATTTGCCTCTTCTGCCTCTCCCAATTTTCACATATTGGCAACCAGTGGACCTTTCCATGGGTTTTGTACAATTGACAAAGATTCCCCTTCAAGTCCCACTGAGTAACACCGAGCTTAATCAATGAACCAATAGTTGCTGGAATGCAGTCAGTACCTTTTTCAGAGACCAGGAGAGATGTTATTAGAACGAAGACAGGCAAATGCTAAACTGATCTTTAAAAGGGGTGGGGCTGGAGTGGACGGAAGCAAAACAAGAAAAAGGAAATTCTTTGAACCATAGGTAAAAAAACCCTGAAGTTTCTCCCAAATCAAATTCCAGAAACAGGAGGAGTCCATCTTAAAACTGCTTTTCCCCAGGGACTGAATTATTTTTGGTGGGTCAATGGAAGAGCACAAAGTGAGAACCACAAACGGAATTACTCCTTTTTCAATTATCTCTCAACTCTGATTATCCTAAGGAGAAAGTCCCAGTGTGCTGCTAATCTGTCTTTAGCATCTCTTTAACAAAAGAGGAACAGAGTTCTGTGGGTAAATGGGATTTAGCCAGAATTCAGTAACACTCTTCTGCATTCTATGAACTATATTTATTTTTAAGGTTTCCTTTCATGGTCACTGATAGTTACCTTTTATGATAAGTGATACTTTTCCATTTAAGGAAATGGAAAAAGTGATTTCAGAAAAAATAGAGTGATTTAAAGGAAAACATTAATGAAGTAACAGTTGATATCTGGATTTGGCTAAAGCACAAAGATTGATGGTATAAAAATATGTGAAAATTGGGAGATAATGCTATATATGAAATGTAGCTCGGTAATAGCAGGGAAGGGATTACTTGATGGCACTTAGGCTGCCTGATTCTATGATACTCCCCATGGAAAGGTCCACTGGTTGCCCAATCAACAGCCATTTCTGCCTTTTCTCCCTGTAGGCAGGACCCCATGGATTTTCCCCATATGTGGCAGCTCAAGAAAATGCTGAGAGGTCCAAGTTGTTTTGTACACCATGTCCCCTTTTCATAGAATATTTTAAAATATATAAAATAAAATACATAGGAATGCAAATGAAACAAATTTTATTCATAGTTACTAAATCTTTGTGTGTGTGTGTGTGTGTGTGTGTGTGTGTGTTTGTGTGTGTGTGTGTGTGGTGCTGGGGATTGAACCCAGGGCCTTGTGCTTACGAGGCAAGCGCTCTACCAACTGAGCTATATGCCCAGCTCGCTAAAATATTTTTTAAAACCCACTGTTATGGTTTGGATGTCCCCCCAAAACCTCATGTGTGAAACAATGCAAGAAAGTTTAGAGATGAAATGATTGGGTGAGCAGAGCCTTAACCTAATCAGTGCATTCATCAACTTGAATGTATTCACCAGGTGGTAACCATAGGCAGGCAGGGTGTGGTGGGAGAAGGTAGGTCACTGGGGGTATGCCTTTGGGGTATATTTTTGTCCCTGGAAGCAGAACACCCTCCCTGCTTCCTAGTTACCATGTCGTTAGCTGCTTTCTTCCACCTCCATGTTCTGCCTCATCTTGGGCTCAGAGCAATGGAAGTGCCTCTATGGACTGAAACCTCTGAAACCATGGGCCTCGAATAAGCTTTCCTTCTTCTACATTGTTCTTGTCAGATCTTTTGGTCACAGTGATGAAAAAAGCTTGACTAACACACCCACCAAAATCAAGATATAGTCAATACACTAAACAAGTAACAAGATTCAGTAGCTGGTCTTAAATTTTATTTTAGTGGTTAATAAAGATGTAATTTTTTCCTATCCACATTCATGGACCCTACGAATCTATAGTTTCAGTCAGTCATAGACTGGGGGAGAATAGTTCCCTTTCCTTGTGCCACATATTGGTTTGGGAGTGGGTTATGTCATCCAGATCTGGGTAACAAAATGTAAAAGGAAGTCAGATGACAAGCCTGTAGGGAAAGATTTTTTTTTTTCTATTAAAAGGCACAAAATAAGAAACTAATTCTGCATTTGGAGATTGGTGTATAAGCAGGCAATGCCTGGAGCTATGGCAACCATTTTGCAGCCAATAAAGACATATGTGATCATGGCAGAATAGAAAGATGGAAAGAACCAGGGTGCCTGATTTTGGGGCCACATCTCAGTTAAACCAGCCCACCTTGGAGCAGACCTACTTTGAAACTGACTTTGTATGAAACATGATAAATGCCATTATTTAAACTGCTTGGAAGTTCTATTACTTGCAGCATAAAACATCCACAACTTAAAATGACCCATGAGTCTTTACCATAGTTACATATATCTTTTCAACCTCCAAAATAAAAGTTAGGTGGCTAGATCCTCTAATAGGAGCAATGGGGTTTGCTCTGTGCCCCAAGCCCATCTCTGTCCTTCTTTTCAACCTCTCAGGCTCCTCAGTGTAGAACGGAAGAGCTGTCTAATGAGAACTGACAAGGTGGAGGCCACAGGATGGCTGATGACAGGACAGAGAGCTCTTAGCAAAGGAAGCCACCCAGAGGGTTAGAGCATGGTTCAGACCTCCATTGCCTGGGCAGCCACTGGAGATGGGGGTGGAAGAAGAGGCAGGTCCATGGAAAGTCATTCTAGAAAAGAGGAGACAGGCAGTCTGGCATAGTTGTGAAGTCAAGAGATAGAAAGTCTAGGGTCTATCTGGTTCTGATCCAAATATTAGGGCAGATACTATACTAGTTCTTTATAGGAACCCATATCTGCCTCCAGTTTCCATTTTATAGCACTGTGCAAATTTCTCAATTTGTAGCTATAAATCTGATAGAAAGCTTGGAGAAGACATCAGACAGACCCTGTAATCTCTGCTAATCCTGTAATCGGAAGCTAAACCCAGGACACAAATGGATTTTCAAAATAAGGATTTCAGAAACTCAAATGGCATTAACAGGTCTCAGAGACAAATGTACACAACAACTGAGTGAGATTCATCAAAATAAACAGATGCATTCCCATTCCTTCTACTCCATACATATTACCCACAAAAACAGAAGACAGGATGGGAGGGGCACAGAGACTTCAAAGGATGAGGGCAAACCATCTCAACAAGGTTCTTCTTTAGGGAGGTTTTTGTTGTTATTATTACTTTGGTACTGAACACTGAACTCAGGGGTCTCAACCACTGAGCCACATCATCCCCAGCTCTTTTTCCTATTTTGTTTAGGGCCTTGTGAAGTTACTGAAGCTGGCTTTAAATTCATGATTCTCCTGCCTCAGCCTCCCGAGCCACTGGGATTACAGGCATGTGCCACCATACCCAGCATTTTTGAAGTTTTAGTTTTTTTTAATTGACACATATTAATTGTACATATGTGTGGGGTATATAATGTGACATTTTGGTACATGTATACACTGTATAATGATCAAATCAGGGTAACCGACATATTAATCACTTCAAACATTTATCATTTCTTGTAGCTCTTTTAAAATATAAAATGCATTATTAACTATAGTTACCCTACTATGCATCAGAACACCAGAACTTTATAACATTCAGACCTGTTGACCAACCTTCCAAAGGGCCTTCTTGAAGGTTCTCTGAAATTGTGAGTTAGAATGAGGAATAAAAGGTGGGTAAGGGGAGAAGTGGAAGACAGTTCTAAAAATCCCAAACTCCTTTTACATTCTTTGGTGCAAAAGAAATAAATGGTTATAAGCAAGGTTAAGAATAAGGAGGGACGGAATTTTTTTTTTTTTTTTTTTTTTTTGTACTGGGGATTGAACCCAGGGGCACTCCACCACTGAGCCACATCCCCAGCCCTATTGTGTATTTTATTTAGAGACAGGGTCTCACTGAGTTGCTTAGGGCCTTGCTAAGTTGCTGAGGCTGGCTTTGAACTCTTGATCCTCCTGCCTCAGCCTCCCGAGTAGCTGGGATTACAGGCGTGCACCACTGCGCCTGGCTAGGGATGGATTTTAATCATGTTTTACACATGCATGGGGCCCACACAGAAGATGGATTCAGTGGTAACCAACTTTTGAGTCATTGGTTTCAGATTTGCTGCTCAACTGACCTGTTCCAGGGGACAAAGGTCTCTGGGAAGCAGGCAGGGCTGCATGTGTTTGCAGAGCCTGTTTCTTTAGGAATCTGCCTGTCTCTGTGTGGATGGACCTGAACACATCTTTCCGCACCTGCAGTTTGTGCACATCAGAGCTGCAAAGCTCCCTCTCTGCTGAGAGTGGAGACCTAATAACACACAGATCCCAACTGTCACTGGCTCTGTTGTGGCCATGGGTCACTCAAGATGGGAGCTAGGTTGGAGAAAAAACTATTTCCTTTAGCCAATGGGAACATTTCTTTGAGGTTCCTTCTCCTCCAAGTTCCCAGATGTGAAAACAGTGAGTCCAGGGGAACCCTTGACTTGAGTCAACATTTTTGTTCCTTTCTGGGAGCAAATGCTCCTCAGAAGTGCTGGCAAGTGAGGGGTTGCTGAGTTCAGTACAGGACCCCTTATTCTACTAGCTTTTGTTCCCAGACACAGCCTTTGGCAAGCCCACAGTCCTTCCCTCTGCTCTACCTTACCCCTCTCCTAGAGGCTTCCAAAAATAAAATGGAAGAGGTGGTGGTGGAAGAGTGGCATTGTTCAGTGGTAGAATGCTGGTGTAATCCCCAGCACAGCAAAAAAGAAAAGAAAAGAAAAAAAGTTAGGTCACACTGTCCTACTTAAGGGACAGTCTACGGTCAGTGCTGAGATGTTTACTAATGCCCATTATTCACGATAGGCTAACTATGGGCCACCAATTTTTCAACTGTGTATTTTTTGTCCTAAGAGTTAGAATCAGGCCCCTGGATCAATATATTCAAAATAATTAGGGCAAATGAAACATATAAAGCATTTAACCTGACAGCTGGGTGCAGTAATGCACACCTATGATCCCCGAGACTCAGGAAGCTGAGACAGGATTGCAAGTTCGAGGCTAGCCTCAGCAACTTGGTGAGACTCCCATCTGGGGAAAAAAAAAGGGCTGGGGATGTAGCTCAGTGGTTAAGCACCCTTGGGTTCACGCCTGCTACCTTCCAACCCCTCTAAAAAGCAAACAACGGCAACAACAAAAAATAAACAAATACACACAAACACATACACAAAAGTCAAAAACATTTGAAAAGAGATAGTCAGATGGGGACAGCAGTGGTGGGAACCAGCTGCTAGAGGTATTAAAAATGGGCCAGAGCTGGTGTTGGGACCAATGGCCATAGCCATGCCTGGCCTCCTATCAGAATGGGAACTCCTCTTGGTCTCAGTATGATGAAGAATCGTACCCTGTAGCTGTCAGGTGTATAGGCAGCAAAAGTGGCTTTGAATAGGAAATCAAAATGGCTTAGGGAACAGAGAAGGTCCATGTGAAGCAAGATGAGCAGTGACAGTGTGCTGGGCACAGGTTACAGCCTCCTCGGGCCTTGGGATCCAACCAGGGAGAAGAATAAGAGTGTCCCCAATGTGTCGGCCGGTCGATCTGTCCACATTCATATCCTTTTCCACTTCCTGTCTCATGCACAGACACACACAGTCCTGAACAGGTCTCACTGACTGGCACTTGGAGGCAGACTGCCAGAGTAGGAAGGACAGAGCTCAAGTTGCTCCGTGTGTCTGGGATCCCAAGATGGTCTCTTCTGGGGAGGGATCCCCAAGGGCTCTGTGCCAGCTCCAAAACACCACCAAGTTGCTGGGCCAGAGAGGACATTTGGAGGGGAGGGAGGGGACCCTGTCCAGCTCAGACACTGCTCATTTGCACAAAGAGCCCTTTCAGAGTTATTGGCTGGCAGGGTTCCTCATGGGTCTTTTTTTTTACTTAGCACTTGTGCACTGAATACAAATCAAGGAGTCTCACTGGGCTGCCACATAAACTGGCCTCAGTCACCAAGAAAGAGATAGAGAATGAAGGTTCCTCTCACTAGGCTGCCACTGTCCATGTATCCTGGGAGGAGAGCCTCGATCCTCAGCTGGTATCCCCACAGCAGGGGCTTCAGTGTCCTTGTCAGAAGTGAAGCCAATCCAGTTTGCTTCAGTTTATTTCAGAGAAATAGTTTAAGTAGCCTAAGACAAAAGTTCCCAAGACCACCTGCTTAGCATTTTTGGCTGATAGTGAGGCAAAAGTTCCAAGATAAGGATTTATGGCCAGTGGGTAGTGGTCTAGGGTAAGCAAGAATAAGGCTCACAGTAGTCATGTTACCTTTACTTCAAAATAAATAAATAAACAAATCTACCTGTCAGTTCTGGCTAAATTCAGAAATCTATATGACAGAGGCAATAAGTAAAAGAGACTATGCATATGAGCAGACCAGCTAACCAACAAACTAGGGACACTCCAATCCTGCTCTCTAAGTCTGATAGAACACATGAGGGTCCTAGCTCCTTTATTTCAGGTTCATCCGCCCCCAGATCCTCTAAAAGATGCAAAGTGATCACCACTAGAAGCATTTGCATCTAAAAACATGGACCAAGAGCAGGGTGGAAGCTGAGTAGATGTAACCCTGGAAGAAACTCTCATCATAATGAAAAAGGAACGCATCCAGGAGCCTGGGTGACAGCCAAAGCATCCATCCCTTGTTTGATGACTCACAGGGGAAGCCAGCAGTGTGAGCTCTGGGCTGGTTCTCCTGGCTACACCAGTGCCGCTCTCTCCTCTATGTTTAAGGGAGAAGTGCTGGTCCTTTGTTCGAGGATGGCCAGACCAGTGACTGAGAGACACAATTCCAGCCCACATTTGTACTATAGTGGCTTTGATTCTTCCTCTGAATCTCCTTTGATGGGCAAATGAATACACTGAGAAGCTGAAGTTGCTAGGCCAACATAGTATGGCAAAATGATTGGTAAACAACTGGAACAAGGAATACCCTAGTCATAACTAAAGTTGGCAGAAACAAAAGCAAAAAAAAAAAAAAAAGCTGGCAGCATACGACTGAAAATAGAGCTGGGGATGTAGCTTAGTGGTAGACTACTTGCCTAACATGTGCAAAATCCTGGGATTGATCCCTAGTACAGGGGGAAAAGATTGCAAGTAACTAACAAATTATGCAAGACAGCTTGGTGGCCACAGATGATGATCCAAAAAGAAACAACAAATCAAAGAGGCTGACAGAGAGAAGGTGGCGACAACATGGCACAAACCAAGGGGCTAAGAATGCCTCAGGACATGGAAGAGGTGCAAGAAGAAACCACACAAGAGGTGGCTTCGGTGGTCCGTGCATGTAATCCCAGAGCCTTGGGAGGCTGAGATGGGGGATAGAGTTTGAAACCAACCTTGGCAACTTAGCAAGACCCTGTCTCAAAAAAAAAGAAACAAAGAATGAAAGAAAGAAAAGACAGGGGATGTAGCTGAGTGGTTTATAAAGTAACCCTGAGGTTAATCCATAGTACCAGAAACAAACAAAACAAAATAAAACAAAAAACAAAACAAAACAAAACCACACACAGAGGATACAATAGGCTTCAAGCCAATCTGAATAGATGAACAACACAGTCAAAGTTTCAAGTTGTGTACAGGTCTTAAATTCAGCCAGAAATTCCATAGGGTAAGTGCTAAAAAGCATGTTTCCATTTTGTTCACACTTTCTAAATGCTAAGTTTTTCTTTGGAGCACTGAGCTGCTCAGTAAAGGGCCCTAGAATATTCCTGGAGGAATGGCCCTAAGCCATGGGACTTTTTTCTTTTTTTAAAATTTCTATGACACACACAAGGTTGAGGGAAATGGAGTCACCACAAGAAACATCTTCCCTCCAGGCAAAAGAAAGTCAATGAAAAAGCAGGACCAGGGGGCCTGGATTCCCTGTCACACTTACCACAGAGCTGTGTGTTGTCTCCCTCTTAGTGTTTTAAATTAGGAACCTGCTGATGGAATTGTTTGTTCTTTAGTCACCCAAATTTTGGGGAATGACAGCTAATAGACACCTGACTCTGGACAGAGGGGGGAAAGAAGCTCCTGGGCTCTTTTCCTCACCCAGCCTGGTGTCTGCCCACTGTGCTTGAGCTCAGGCGCTCAGTGGGATATTTATAGCTGCCTTTAAATTTACCAGGCTCACCATAAAGCGAGGTAATGGGGCGCCCTTTACTGCTGCTAGTGGTGATTGTCCTAACATTCTTTAATTAGCAAAAAGCGTTGGCACAGCCACTTTCAAAGCATTTGATCTCACTGTCCTGGTGTTCCCTATTTCAGGCTCAACAGCCCCCACTCCCTTTGGAGAAAATGTACTTTAGCAAATCTGAAAGTGATAGGTATGTGTGTACACGAGTACAGATATGTGTATTTGTGCACCTATGCGTACTCTTCCACTGGTTCCTCACATATTCAACTGCCAAGAACCTGTTTGCCTTTATGGTACCTCCATTAAACTCTCCTTCATAAATCTGTCAGCAAGGGAAACTAAAAGTCAAGGATCTTAAGGTTATTGGGATCTTCCCTAATTTTTCATATAAAAAAAAAAAAGCTAGTAATTCTTTTACCTACCTTTTCAAAGACTGTACACATAACTGGCTGGGGCTCTCCGTACATCACTAGGGAAGCCCGAGCTCTTATCTACACAGGCTACCAAAGAACAGTCCTGGCTCCTCTGAAATAATTAATGCACTGCTACGACCAATTTATTAGAAACAAGATTAGTTTGAAACTGTTTTTATTCAGGTGTACAAAATCCAGAAAATAAACACATAAACAAGGTATTTTTAAAAAATGATAAACAATAACCACAACCAAAACCAAACTAGGTGATGTGACCATTGGCGAGGCTACTTTAGACAGGGGAGTCATAGTACTCAAGAAATGGCTAGCCATCTTAAGATGAGGGGGAAGAACATTCTAGGTAGAGGACAGAGCAAAGACCCTACAGGGGGGAAAGGAAAGGAGTTAGCAGTACTCTAGGAGAAGAGAACCAGTGTATCATAAGCAGTAGGGGGAAGACAGAAAAAGGTTAAGGGCAAGTCAGGTGCGGTGGTGCACACCTGTAATCCCAGCTACTCAGGAGACTGAGGCAAGAGCATCACAATTTCAAGGTTAGCCTTGGCACCTTAGTGAGACCCTATCTCAAAATAAAATAAAAAGGGCTAGTGATGTAGCTCAGTGGTAGAGGTCCCATAGATTCAATACTCCCCCTATGATTAAGTGCAGAGACGCGGCAGGGGATGAAAGCTGAGGTTCTGTGGACCATGGTGAGTAGTTTGGTTGCTATTCAATTTATGAGAGAATGAATATTCTAAGTAAATCCACACATAATCTGATATCATGTTGCAAAGATCACTTTGGTTGACATGGAGACCAGATTGTGGATGGCAAGAGTAAAACCTATGTCTTGAATGATTCCTTTCCTAGTTTTAAATAAGTGTTCTGTGGTTTTGTGAGATTTAACATAAGGAGAGGCTGGGTGAAGGGTATATGGAAAGTTAGTACTATTTTGGACCCATCTATAAGTCTAAAATTACCTCAAAATTAAAAAAAAAAAAGTAAGCAACAGACAGCAAAAAACACTTAAATTTTTTTTTCTCACTAGGGCTGAGGATTGAACTCAGGGCTGTTGCATGGTAGGTAAGTGCTCTGCCAATAAGCTAAATCCCAACCCCAACTTTAAATTATGAATTAAGAATTACAAGTTTTAAATTAGGTACAATACCTAATTAGGTAAATTAGGTATTTTAGGGGGAAAAAAAAGTTCAATAACAGACTTTGGATAAAGTAGCTTCTTTTCTACATTAGTTTTCATATTAGAAAATAATAGGCATACCACTATTATTATTTGCTGAGATTGCTTGTAGTCCAACAACACCATGAAAGAAGTAAAGTTAATTCCATTTCTATGAGAAGGATTCGAGGCTTAAGGAAATAACATATATAAATGTAGTATGCAAAAAGTAGATCCAGAACTTAAACCCAGGTTTGTCTGACTCCAGAGATACTTCATACCCACCATTCTGCTATTAATGCCCACTAACACACACATAAGTGTACTTGTGCACTTTTATGTAACGTATTTTGTAGAAATTGGTTTGAGGAAAAATATTTGCATTTTCCCAACCAAAACAGGAATGACTTGACTTTATACTTACATCGTGTATTTGTGAAAAGGCAAATTACAATTGAGGGCCTGGACGACCCCTGATAAATAATCAAATTTATACCTGAGATACTTAAAATGCCATTCAAGTCAGAACTTTCTGTTTCACATCTGTACCTGCTGGCTCTGATCTGGAAGTATCCCTTAATCTTCAGTGTAATCCTCTTTACATTCCTGTGATTTAGTTACAGTTGAGCCAAATTTTGTAGCAATGCCAAAAGGTACTTCTAGTATTACCAGTATGCTTAAATATTTCAAGATCTTTGGGATAGAATCTATAGACCACTTGAAGAGTGAGAAAATTATTAAGGAATCAAGAGAAAGGAAGAGAGCAAGAAGAGGCAGATTTCTTGAGTCTATCTTGTCAACCTTCTCTGACTGAAGGCCTTCTCTCTTCCATGGAGGAAGGAAAACTCAATGGTCATACAGCTCATGCTTGGTTCTTCTACTGCTCAGAAGCACAGTACAAAGAAAAGTCACCTGCTGGCTGTCAGATGCACCTTCCTTTTCTCCCTCTTTTTACATGGTATATTACAGTGGTTTCTGGTTTGGACCGTGGACAGATTTGAGATTGAAACCTGGCTCTATCACTGGAGTGGGTTGAAAGTGAGCCCCAAAAGATGGGTACATGCCTTAATCTCAGAACCTGTTACCCCCCTTGGTAAAAGGGTCTTTGCAGATACAGTTAGCAATTCAGTTAAGGATACTTAGATGAGGAGATCATTTCAATTGTCCAAGGGAGCCCCAAACCCAATGACAAAGGTCCTTAGAAGTCACAAATAGGAGACAGACAGAAGAAAAGGAGGCAGTGTGACCAGGGAAACAGACTTAAGTGATTCGACCTCAAGGCAAGGAGTGTCACCAGAATCCAAAGATTCTCTCAGGGCCCAGGGACTGCGGCACTGCCAGATTGTGAACTTTGAGCTTCCAGAACTGCAAGAGAATAAAGTTGCTGTCTGTTTTAAATGTTTGAACAAAGGACTGATCATGTGGTTATTTGTTATGGCAGCCTCAAGGAACTCACTCATCAGTTCAGGATCCTGAGAACGCTCCCTAAACCCACCTGCAAATTGCAAAAATCTAAAGGTTCCAGTCATAGAGCTATTGGGAGGATTAAATATGTAACAACACAGTGGCAAATACCTATCAGTACCCCAGTGTTTTTACTAAAATTAATATATTGCTGTATACTGGCAAATAAAATGGATAAATCACAAGGGCCTGAGATGGGCTGGTGCACCTACAGAGTTCAAGGTTCCCGGCTGGACCTTTCTGGTCTCCTTGACTATACAGGAGACCACATCTAGAATGTGTGGTAAACCACTCTTCTGAAAGAGGAGGCAACAGAGTAGTTGGGAGGCTTCTCTCTCCACTTAAGCCTGGCAGTCCACAAACTGTAAGCCCTGGGAAATTCATCCCAAAAGGAAAGGCCTGTGCATTCAATAACTCTTCATTATGTTTACTAATCACCTTGTCCCTTCTTACCTGAGGTTTCTGAAAACTGCTCTGGATGGGACCTGTAGGGAGAGTACTTTTCTGCCTACTCCCTTCTGACTTTCTTCAAGAGCAGTCCTTTGGGAAAACAACAGTGGAATCTCAGGACACTCAGAAGAGTGGGTAACTCAACAGCTGTGCTGGTCTGAATCACTGGTTCAAAAAAAGCCATTCCCTTTGACTGTGAGCAGTAATGGCATAGCCTAGTTTCACTATGGGATCACAGGCAAGAAAAACAACCTTCCTTTTATAATGAACAGAAATTTTATGACCAGTTGACCTGGAGGGGTATTAGAACACGTGGGTGGAAATGAATGAGAGAAACACAGACAGGATGTGTTCACTGTTTTGAGTAAGAGGAGGTGACTACTGCACAGACCATTTCTTACTGTTCTGTCATTACTAATTCACCAACCAAATTGCCCTTCAATTTTCACACTGTTTTTCTTTCCTTCTGTTTCTCACATCCCTTTAGTGGTTGCTCTTGTTCCATTGTTGCCAATGATGAACCTTCTTAAAGGGTGCAAAAGCCTACTGGAGGCAAGATGGTACCTTGCCACTCTGGGCAAACCCTATGAGGCATTATGGACATCTAGTGGCTGCTCAGGATAATGCTTCAGGGATGTAATCCATATTAAGGAGGGGAGTGGTCTAGCCTGGGCAATCCTGGGTCCTCCTTGCCCAGTCAGTCCTCTAGATGACCATTTCTTCCACTTTCTATTAGGGATACAAAGTCACTTGGAGTGGCGTATCAGCTCTATTGAAGATCCATCTTAATCCCGATCTGGCAAAATAAAATAGCACTTGCATACAAGACCACAGAAGCCAGGCATCTGGAAATATCTTCAAGTCTCAGGTTTAAACTACCCATTAGCCATACGTCAACATCTTGACAGAAGGACTGAGCTCAGAAGGGATAGCCTCTGATATTAATTAGTCACGTGGCTTTAGGTAAGTCACTGTGCTTCTCTGAACTTCCTTAATGACATCTGTAAAATGAGAGGCTAAGACCAGATAATCTCCAAGGTCTCTTTCAGCGTTAACATTCTGTGATCTATGAGCCTTTTTAGTAGCTGTGAAAACATAGTCTGCTCTGCTCTGCCCCAGCCCTGTGGATCTCTGGATTAAACTGAAGGAAGCATTCTCTCCTCAACTGTGTGGCCCATTTCCAAGAGCTGGCTACAATCTCAAAGGATCAAACTCCTTCACAGAGTTACATGTCTAAGAAAGGGTGGGAACCATGGACTATGAGAGCTGCAAGGCACTTTCTATTCCATTTCCTTGATTTTATAAATGAAGAAACAATGCGGAGAGCTATTTTGAGATTCCTCTCGTTTCTAATCAGTGGCAGAAAACTGACTAGAACTCAGGTATCCCAGTCTTAGTGCAGGGCCCACAGATCTGCTGGCACAGGCCATGCCCAATCTCCTCCACTGGTCTCCTCCTTCAGTTCTCTCCAGTCTCCTTACAGCAGTTTCTCTGTGTAAAAGTGCAAGTGAAAACATTCTCAGCATAGCACTTCTTCCTTCTCTTCCTCTTTGGGCTTGAGTCTTCTTCATCCCTTCTTATTTCTTGGTGGAACCATGTCAAATCAAGGAAGCAGTAAGGAACAATGAGGGGCCACATACCAGTTAGAGGGCAGTCACCAAGATTAGAAGCTATAGGCCACATTCAGGTCAGAAGGGCTGTGTGCTGGGAAGGCCCCATGACCTCCTCTTTAGCCCAGTTCTTAAGTTCAGGTGCTTTTGTAAGCCCAGCTGGCCTACAGAGGGCAAAGCAGCCCCAAGAAGAGCTCCATGGAGTTTGGGAATATTCACTTTCATCAATAGCAGTCACAAATATTTACTGTGAGACAAGCTCATTACTAAGCACTGGCTGGATCCAAATCAGCCCACCCTTCCATCTACCTTCACAGTGCGGGGGCAGCAGCTTTCATTTGCTGGGCCTGGAGCTGAACAGATGGGGCCTGAGTTTGCCTACACAGGCAGGAAACCAGCCCAGGCAGAGCCCCTCTTCTGCCTGAGGAAGGAGGGGCAGCCAAACTCCAATGTACCATCCAGACCCTGGCCAGGGTCTCCTCTGGTACCAGAACATTCTACTACCTTTGTGCCAGCTCTGGCAAG
Source organism: Glaucomys volans (assembly GCA_020662805.1). Classification (NCBI taxonomy): domain Eukaryota; kingdom Metazoa; phylum Chordata; class Mammalia; order Rodentia; family Sciuridae; genus Glaucomys; species Glaucomys volans. The sequence goes on from JAJEJO010050453.1 coordinate 26,653, forward strand.
AAGAGGAACCACCTCCACAGATCCTTGACAGGCAAGGTTCACATTTCCTGGGTCTACAAGATGGTAGTGTCTGGCTTGAAGCTGAGAATATGCAGATGGGGCTTTAGTCAAGAATACATAAGAGCTGCTAAGGAGCCCAGTTGGAACTAAACCCTAGTTATCACAGTGTGACTAACCTCCATTTCTCTCATTTTTTTAAAAAAAAAATTGGTGATCTTGAGTGAAGCAAGCGTAAAGGATTTATTCTCATTCTCTCAGCCCACCCTTCATCTTATTTCTCTCATACATCCTTCACTGAACTTTCATAGTCTTTTCCTGACCTTGCCTCCATCATTTAGTCTGTGAAGAACAGATGCAATGGACATTTTTGTTAGTGATGAAAGCACTGGTCTCAAGGTTTGAAGACTGGTTTGAAAGGTTATTTCTGTTACTCTGAGGGGACAGGACTGTGAGCAAATTATTTGCCTGCCCAAACAAGTACCTTCATCTGTAAAATGGAGACAATAGTGGCAGTTATTTCACTGGAGCAAATGAAGACTAAATCATATAAGTTTTTAGTGTGGTGGATAGCACACAGTAGATAAAAACCCTAGTAAATGAATGCTGAAGTACATGGATGAAACCTGAGCTCTCAGACCACTGGGAGAATACTTTGGAGAAACATTCCCATACCCAAGTTCTTTGACATCTGAAGGCTGCCAGAAGTCCTGGCTCTACCACTTACTATGTGACCCTAGGCAATATATTTGAACCATTCATAAAATGGACAATAGAACTGATAGAAAGATCAAAAGTAGTACACACAGAGGAAGGGTTCAATAAATATTGTTAATGCTCTTAATTAACTGCAAATGTAAACCAAAAGGTCTTAGTAAAGAATGGTGTCACCAATTTGTTACAATGGAACTTCCCAGGACTTCAAGAATGCCATGGCTTATTTAAGGCAGTTCAGGTTACTGGGCAGCAGACAATACTGATTATGGGTGTGGCAAAATCCAGAATGCTGAGCGATCTGGACCTCCTGGTTCTTAAACCAGAGCCCATGTGCAGGCAATAAGGGTTTAAAAAGGAAGCTTGCCAGACATCACAGAGGGAGAGGGGTGGGGGAACCAGGAGTCTGGAGGCAGCACTGGAAGGGAAGGGATACTAAGCTGGTGCCATGTTCTACTAGACCTGGGTCCTAGGTCTCAGTCAGATAACCCCACCCCCACAACTGGCCGAGAAAGGGGGTCGGTTTGGGGGATTCAGAAAAAGCTGACCGGGTCTCTCCCCTATGGTAGGCTGCTGAATGCCCCAGACTCTCCTCTCAGCAGATACAGGGGACAGAATTCCCTTTCTAGTAAACTGCTACCGCAGGTTGCTACGCAGTTCTTCTCAGGGAGTCCCAGGAAGAGAGAGGGGCTGGTGAAGCTCACGGGCAGAGGGCTTAAGACGCCTCCCTCATTCCCTGTGCGCAGGGGAGAGAAAAGGGGCGACACAGAGTCAAAGCGGCAGCTCTATGAATGAACCGTGGGTTGCGCCGTGGGTGCTGGGAGTTCACCTCAATCCTTCCCAGGTTGTCTTTCCCTCAGCTCCTTGCACTTGGTCTTTCCTTCCACTGATTCCCGCCCCCGCAGCCCTCATTAAGAAAACTATCATTTAAAGCCCTAGTTAGAGCCCAGGAAGGGTGAAGGAGTGTGTGAGGGAGGGGGCAGAAGGACAGGCATCAGTGCAGCTGCGAAGCCCAGGCTCTCGGTCTTCTGGCTCCAAGCTGCCCCGGTCGTCCGCCCCCGAGTCCCCACGACCATGCAGCTCCAAACTCCGAGTCCGAGTCGCTTGCCCCGGCCGCGCGGCGAGGCGCCCCGTCAGCATTCCGCGGGGGTGAGGATGACGCGGGCCGGGTGGGAAGCCGGCCAACTGCAGCAGCCCCGCCGCGGGCCGCCGCGTCCTAGGCTCCCCGGCCCCTGAGCCCACCAGCCTAGGGCCAGAGGGTGGCCGGCGACCGGGTGCGGGGGCCGCGCGGTCTTCTGCTGCAGCCCCAGGCGGTTCCAGCCTATCAGCGGCCACCCAGCGGCTCGCTCCGACCGGACCAAAATAGCAGCGAACGCCTGCGACTTGCGCGCTGCCCCTCACTTGACGCTCACTCCGGCTCGCTCGCCGGGCTCGCTCCCCTCGTCCGGAGGGGGCGGGGAGGAAGCGCCCGGGGAGGGGGCCGAGAGAGACAGGAGGAAGGAAGGAAGAAGGGAGGAAGGCAGGCGGCTGGCCGGCCGCTCTGAGGCGCGGACTCGGGGCTGCGCGGCACGGGCCGGCGCGGCGCTGGAAGGCGCCGGCGTTAACCCCTCGAGGGCAGGCGGCGGAGGGGGAGCTGTGTTAATACATAAGAGCACTGCATCACGCTAATCTTCTCCCCAGAACAGTATGCGTCAGCAGTACATTCACGTTCTGACTGAAGGACAAAAGGATGAGAGAGCAGTCTGCGTGGCTGCTGCCTGCAACACCGCGAGCCCGGCGCGAGGAGAAGACCGTGGGCGCCGAGCGCAGGAGCCCCGCTGCTGCCGCCGCCGCCGCCGCCGCTAGCCAGAGGGGACCATGTTTCCAGGTTCCGGAGCGGTTCCCGCAGCCGCGACCCCCGCTGCTCACGCCGCCGCCGACAGCGCTTGGGCCGCTGCAGCAGTCCGCGGGCAGCGTAGCCACTGAAGGCGCCGGGAGCCCCAGACGCGAACTCGCCCTCTCCGCACCAAGCCTGGGCCGGGGGCGCGCCGGGGGCCCGGCAGTGGCGGGCGGCGGGGGGTGGTTGCGCGCCACCGGGGGCTGCGGCCGCCGCTGCCGCCGGACCCGCGCCCGCCCCCGGACTCCCTAAAGGGGCCTGCGGTGCGGGCGCGACAGCCGCGCGCTCCTCGGCCCGCGGACTCGGTCCCGGCGCAGTGTCCACGCCGCTGCCCCTCAGGGGCTGGACGGATTACCGTTCCTCGAGCCAGCAGACGGCGGACTGGAGAACTAAGCCCAGTTTTTGTCTTTTTAACCCTTCGGAGAAGAGGCGAGGAGAAAGGGGGTGTGTGTCTGGGGAGGGCGAAGGCTCCGCGAACACCTCCTCTTAACTCTCGCAGCCCCGGGAGCTCACGACTGCAATCAGCTGCCGCCGGCCCGGCGCGGCCAACGCGGGAGAGCGGAGCGCAGCAGAGCAAGCCAGCGGCCTGGGCGGCTCTGGGCGCCCCCGCACCCCTGCCAGCGGCGGCCCAGGGAGCGGGCTGGGGGCGCCGGAGGCACACTTCGGCGATGAAGCGCCTTCCCCCGCGGCTGGAGCCAGCCGGTGCCAGGGTCCAAGGACAAAGCAGCGAAGCGCTGGTGGCGCCGCTCCTCGGGCTGAGGGGGGGGGCATGCACCTGCATAGCCCGCCGGGCCTCGGCTCTCCCTGGCGCGCCTCAACTCCGCGGCTTCGCCGGCTCCGGCTCCGGATTTACTAGAAGCCATTTTGTCTCCCCCACCCTCCCCTCCCCTCCCCTCTGCCCTCCCCACCCCCACCACTTCCCCCTTTTGTTAATTAAAAACTAAGAAGTCAGAATGGGAACGAGGTGCCCCGCTCCCACGGAGAAAGCTTGAGGACACCACGACAGTTCTTTCCTGCCTGCCTTCCGAGGTAGGTGAGAGCGATTTGGGTGGGGACGGTTGCAATGTGGGAGAGAAAGTCTCAGCTTTCGGAGGGTTAGCCTTGAGGGTGGGCTGGTGGACGAGGGGCCGCTCTGTAGTTTGGCAGGATTTTTCTCGGCCGATCTGCTCCGTCTCTCTAATCGCCCCCTCCCCACCTCCTTCTCCAGATGGAAAGAGGAGCTCCTAGCTCACTTAAGCCGGGGTAGGGCTGGTTCTCCTTTCCGAGCCAAAATCCCAGGCGATGGTGAATTATGAACGTGCCACACCATGAAGCTCTTGTGGCAGGTAACTGTGCACCACACCTGGAATGCCGTCCTGCTCCCCGTCGTCTACCTCGCGGCGCAAGTGTGGATTCTGTGTGCAGCCATCGCTGCTGCCGCCTCAGCCGGGCCCCAGAACTGCCCCTCCGTCTGCTCGTGCAGTAACCAGTTCAGCAAGGTGGTGTGCACCCGCCGGGGCCTCTCGGAGGTCCCCCAAGGCATTCCCTCCAACACCCGGTACCTCAACCTCATGGAAAACAACATCCAGATGATCCAGGCTGACACCTTCAGACACCTCCACCACCTGGAGGTCCTGCAGCTGGGCAGGAACTCCATCCGGCAGATCGAGGTGGGGGCTTTCAACGGCCTGGCCAGCCTCAATACCCTGGAGCTGTTTGACAACTGGCTGACGGTCATCCCCAGTGGAGCCTTTGAGTACCTGTCCAAGCTGCGGGAGCTCTGGCTTCGCAACAACCCCATAGAGAGCATCCCCTCTTACGCCTTCAACCGAGTGCCCTCCCTCATGCGCCTGGACTTAGGGGAGCTCAAGAAGCTGGAGTATATCTCTGAGGGGGCTTTTGAGGGGCTGTTCAACCTCAAGTACCTGAACTTGGGCATGTGCAACATTAAAGATATGCCCAATCTCACACCCCTGGTGGGGCTGGAGGAGCTGGAGATGTCAGGGAACCACTTCCCTGAGATCAGGCCTGGCTCCTTCCATGGCCTAAGCTCCCTCAAGAAGCTATGGGTCATGAACTCACAGGTCAGCTTGATTGAGCGGAATGCTTTTGATGGGCTAGCTTCACTTGTGGAACTCAACCTGGCCCACAACAACCTCTCTTCTTTGCCCCATGACCTCTTCACCCCACTGAGGTACCTGGTGGAGTTGCACCTACACCACAATCCTTGGAACTGTGATTGTGACATTTTGTGGCTTGCCTGGTGGCTTCGGGAGTATATACCCACCAATTCCACCTGCTGTGGCCGCTGTCATGCTCCCATGCACATGCGAGGCCGCTACCTGGTGGAGGTGGACCAGGCTTCCTTTCAGTGCTCTGCCCCCTTTATTATGGATGCACCTCGGGACCTCAATATCTCTGAAAGTCGAATGGCGGAACTTAAGTGTCGGACTCCCCCTATGTCCTCTGTGAAGTGGTTGCTGCCCAATGGGACAGTGCTCAGCCACGCCTCCCGCCACCCGCGGATCTCTGTCCTCAATGATGGCACCTTGAACTTTTCCTATGTGCTGCTCTCAGACACTGGGGTATACACATGCATGGTGACCAATGTGGCAGGCAACTCCAATGCCTCGGCCTACCTCAATGTGAGTGCGGCCGAGCTCAACACCTCCAACTACAGCTTCTTCACCACGGTAACAGTGGAGACCACAGAGATCTCACCTGAGGACACAACGCGAAAGTACAAGCCTGTTCCTACCACGTCCACTGGTTACCAGCCGGCATATACCACCTCTACCACGGTGCTCATTCAGACCACCCGTGTGCCCAAGCAGGTGCCAGTACCCGCGACAGACACCACTGACAAGATGCAGACCAGCCTGGATGAAGTCATGAAGACCACCAAGATCATCATTGGCTGCTTTGTGGCAGTGACTCTGCTAGCTGCTGCCATGTTGATTGTCTTCTATAAACTTCGCAAGCGGCACCAGCAGCGGAGTACAGTCACGGCTGCCCGGACAGTTGAGATTATCCAGGTGGATGAAGACATCCCAGCTGCGGCATCTTCAGCAGCAACAGCAGCTCCATCCGGTGTATCAGGTGAGGGGGCAGTAGTGCTGCCCACAATTCATGACCATATTAACTACAACACCTACAAACCAGCACATGGGGCCCACTGGACAGAAAACAGCTTGGGGAACTCTCTGCACCCCACAGTCACCACTATTTCTGAACCTTATATAATTCAGACCCATACCAAGGACAAGGTACAGGAAACTCAAATATGACTTCCCCCTCCCCCAAAAACCTATAAAATGCAATAGAATGCACACACATACACAAAAAAGACAGCAACTTTTGTACAGAGTGGGGAGAGACTTTTTCTTGTATATGCTTATATATTAAATCTATGGGCTGGTTAAAAAAAGAGATTATATTAAAATTTAAAAACAAAAAATCAAAACAAAACTATTTTCTAACTTGTAAGTTCTATTTAAAGGGGGAGGGAGGGTACCTTGGGAATGTTGTGGGGTACAGGCCACAAGTCAACTTGCTATGCCACCTGCAGGGGTTTCTGGTATGAGGTGGAAACTGCTAAGATAAAAAACTGAAACAACCACAAAAAATGCCCCTAAAGAGGAAGGGTGCGGGCTGCTGAGGGGTAGGAGGGACAGATTGCATCTGTCATTTTTTTAGAAGACGCTTCATAAAATACAGGAATACCATTTCTGCAGACATCTTAAGCTGAGAGCTGTCTTTGCAGATTTATCTTACTAAAAAACAACAAAAAAAACCAACTCCCCCCCTCAAACCCATACATTTGTACTGTGCCAAAATGTTAGGAGGCAATAATTTTCTTTTTTCTTCAGAGGACAAGGGGAAGATAGATCTGTAAATGCATTTAAAACAGAAAAATCACCAAAATTCCAATGAATCCTTAAAGTGGCTGAGTCTTTGTCCATGTGCACAAGTGTCCTCTGGGTTTGTGCACTGGGACTCTCATGTGCCTCGCCTGACAGAGTGCTTCAGGACAGAGCTGAGCAGGAAGGGAGCTGGCATAGCTCTCAGTCAAATGCTTTCACATTGCACCAGATTCCTGCAGTTGGGCTTAACCCACTCTGCAAGGCATGTGTCTATTCAGGGTTTCCCAGGAGAAGGAGGAGGCCCCTGAGGGGGGTGCGGCACCAGGGGAGGGTGGGAAGGAGAGCAGCAGCCCAGAGAATGATTCACAGGAGGCCATAAATTAGCATTGTAGCATGTCCACCTGTTGTTCCGGGTATCTGACAAATGATTGTAGACAATGATGGCATTTTATGATTTTTCAAAAAGGTCTTGTTTGTTTTAAGGTGGAAAGGGAGGAGAGGCTGGGAGTGGGGAGCTTGGGGGAGTGGAAGCTTTTCTCATGCTTGGGATTTGGTGACTATTCTAAATGCTGATTCATTAGGGATTATTACAGCTGATGCCAACTGGTTGTGGTGGTGGAGTGGGGCGGGGGAGAACATGAGTAGGGAAGAATAAAAAAGAGAGACAAAAAGGACACAAGCTCACTTAAAGTAAAGAAGTCTTTCCCAAACAGGATGTTTCACAAAAAAGATGTGAAAGAGTTCAAATGACACGCATGCATACCAGTGAGTTCTGCATGGAGTCCTACTGAATGGGGCACCATGGGGGGAAGCTTCCCTCTCCCAGGCCTACCTCCAGAGGAGGTGTAAGACAAAAGGTGGGAGGAAGGCAGAGATCTCTGTTATTCTGGTCCATTAAATGATGTAATTTCTTTCAATTATTATTTTAGCTTTAAGAGGGAATAAAGGGTTCAGATTTGAAAGGGGGTGGTATGGGTTGGGGGGAATGCCAACAAAAGAACACTGATTGTAATGTGAGAAAAGTGTATTTTTGTATTTTAATAAATATTGTTCAATTTTTAATTCAATGTCCCCAAAGGGTTAAATTGAATAAGATCCTGAACCTAGAGATTCTTAAGAGCATCGACCAAGTAACTTCTATTTAAAGAAAAAAGGGGGGGGGGGAGGGAAGAGGTAAGATGGGTGCGGGGGAAGACAAATGTTAATTTTTATAAAGTATGGGAAAATGCTAAAGCTGTCAACAACCTTTCCTTAGCTTAAATAAACGCACCCCGATTCTAGTGCATCTTCCACGAGCTAAGTGTGTTAGTCCCTGGCTTTGTTGGGGGTACAACCAAATTCCCCATGCCCCGGAAAAGGAGGGGAAATGGGTCAGCCTCAACTCCTGGGACCTGGCCAGAAGTTAAGTGCCACCTCAGCAGAAGCTGCTGATCAGGCAGCACCAGCTCCTACCCAAGGACCCAGGGTGCCTGGATTTAAGAGGGCTGCGGTAATGTAGTTTGGCTGCAATTTCCCCCAAGCAGTGTTGCTCCTATTCTCTTGGATGCTAAGTAGTCAAACGTCTTGGTGGAGGTGGGGTCTGTCTCTTGAGGCTCACAGTGTAATGGCATCTGAGGAGGCTCTGTGAACTGGGACCCTGCGTTTCTTTAGCGCTAGTGTTTATACTAATGCAGGCAATCCGGACTGAGTGGGTGTGATCTCTCTGGCACTGAGGAGGAAAAGAGGCAGGCAGCACTTTGCAGCAGTTGGCTAAGAAAGGGCCAATTCTTAATCCTCCTGGGTACACAAATCATTTCTGGATATCAGTGTTTGTGGCAGCTTGTATGCATAGGCACAAACTGTCACACATGTTCCTAGGCACCAAAAATTGATCCCCTTAGATTCTCCTTTACCACTCTACTCCCAATAAAGAGTAAGAGAACTGCAGCAGATAGAAGGGTGGGACTCGGCTAGGACCAGATGATAAAGCAAGAAATTACTCCCTCTCTTACTGCCACATGACACAACTTAGACTGTTAAGAATAGTTTCCTGGGTATACTTTCCAAGGCAATTGTGGAGGAAGTTGTCGCTACAGAAATAGAGGATGGGGAGCCAATTTCCAAACACCCATTTTTTGTGGGGCAGGGAATTATGCAGTATAGTAAACGTAATGACAAAGGGCCTGTGGCCAGAAAGGTTTGAAGGTGGAGGTAGAGAAAAGGGCCTAAAACAGTCCTGGGAAGAGTCCTAGGAACAAACACACCTGTCCTGGGGATGAACATATTCAGGTCTTGGGATCAAGGGGAGAAATGCTTTCCAGAAAGAACCCCAGGACTGAGGGAGATTGAGAATATGGTTCCAAGGCATAAGTATATTTGGCGCTGCAGGGGGCGCTCCTTTCCCCACTGGCTGCCCTTTGCTCTGGCATTGTTTCAGCATTTGGAGCAGTAACCTTCGTCTGCCATAAGGCTGGGTATAGCCTCTACAGTAGGCACTTGGGACAGCTTTTCAGAGAGGAGCCCCACGAGCACAGCAAGTGCAGCCTTTAAGGCTGTGTTAGTGACTCATTCTTAGGTCTGGCCAACCTCTAAGGTTGGTTACCTGGGAATGGAACGTGGGTTGGTAGCTCTTCATGGGGGTAGTTATAGCAACATGGTAGAGGTAAAGGCTCTGAAGCTGATTATATGGAGTTACGGAATTTTCATTATACAATTTTTTTAAGGCTGTGGAAAAATCATTTAGTCTAATTCCTTTGCATTTTATGGTCAAGGAAACTGAGCCCCAGAGAAACTGGAAGACTTAGCCAAGGTCACACTGCTAGTTAGTGGAAGAGGTGGGACTAAAACCTAGGTCTCATGACTCAAGTCAAATGAATTTCTCACTTGGCTCTTACTGGCTATCAATAACATATTTCTTTCCTTGCCAATATGCAGTTACAATGGGACCTCCTACAGATGCTTCTGTATTCTCTTCTTCCAATGAGAGCTGTTCACTGGGCATCACAACCTGCCTGCAAGGCGTCACCAAAATTCTGATCACAAGGGGCTCCACATGTGCTAAGGGGCTGGATTCTCAGAGTTGCATATAACAGCTTTCTGATTCTTAGGTCCCATTGCAGATAGAAACTGCAGAATTCCACAGAGGGTGATAGCTATAGGAGAATGAGTGAAAGCAGGTAAGATGGTGTGTTTACATTGAGGAAGATGGCTTGGTCTCCTCCCAACTTTAGGCTGGAACGATTTGAAGAAGAGAGGATTGACAGAGGTCTTGCAGCACCTCCCAGAGAAACTCTCCATAATGGAGTGGTTTCTGCTTTTTTGGCTCAACACTGAAGATTGTTCAGGGGGGTCCTTAATTCCTTTCCTCCACTGTATCTACCCAGCCCTAGCTCTTAAATACCATACTATAGTTGCCACTTCCATAATCTGCTCCAGGGCTTCTTATCATCCTTCAGTGTAATGCTGCATCCTATTATCAATGAAGGTAGACAGGCTAGTTTCTAAGACCTAGAGACATAAGCTTTATCGTGGCTATTTAACATGTATTGAGGCCAGCAACTTGCTGGGTGCTGGGTGGAACAATGTGCAGAAAGTCCCTGCGAGACAATTCCTATTGTTGGCAGGGAAGAAAGCCAGAGTCCATGGCCTCTGGCTTCCTTTGGTGGTGATGACTAGCGACTGGGAGAGGACTAAGTAGGCCCTACTCACTCCAGGCTTCTACAGCAGGGGGGCAAAGCCCATAATTAAGGCTCTACCATTTCAGTGAAACAAAGCAGCAAGAGCTTGAAATTAGAGAAGAAAGAAGGATGGGGGAGAGAACATTTATATCTAAACATATGTCTGATTTTTATCTCCTCTGCTGGCACTCAGCACTCCATGCCATCAGCTAATGCAGGCACTGTTCACGCCATTTCTAAATCCTGCCTCAGCTAAACTGCAAGGCAGCTTTGGCTCAGAGCAACTCTCTTGGTCTCCATCCATTCAGAAAGCACCCTTTCCCCTGCAGGAGAAGAACGGTTTGGACAGTGGACTCACATTGTTTTCATCTTTGCTTTATATTGAAATGAAGTAAATTACTTTTTTGAAGTGGGATTAAGGACCTCAGGAAGTATATCAATAATATGTATGTATGTATGTATGTATGTGTGTTTGTGTGTGTGTATTTGAAAAAAATATTTTCACACAAAGCAATGTATCATAGTGCTTGCAAGCATAATCTCTGGAGTCAGTCTTCCTGGGTTGGATTCTAGTACTATTACTTACTAACTCTGACTTTGGGCAAATAGTTTATTCATCTGCAAAATGGAGACAATATCAATATCTACCTCCTTGCTTCACAGGTTGTAAGAACTGAAACTTTTTCTACATCTCTCACAATCAGCACAATGCCTGACATGTATTGTTAGTAGTTTTTTGATGATATATATAAACATATAGAACAAGAAATCAGCCTCCAATGCTGCCTCTTAATTCTCCCCCAGCCCCTTGGTACTGGGGTTTTTAACCCGGGGGTTCATTTACCACTGAGCTACATCCCCAGTCCTTTTTGAGACAGCAGCCCTCTAAATTGCTGAGGCTGGCCTTGAACTTGGCAATCCTCCTGTCTCAGCCTCCTGAGTCACTGGGATTAGAGGTGTGCACCATCATACCTGGCTACCTCCTCTATTCTTGAACCTTGTCCACATCAAAAGAGAGAATATGTTTACTGAGCTATTTCAGAAAGGAAGGACGATTATCTAGAAGTCAGGGACAGTGCCATCTATAAGACCAAACACTGTGGGAAAGAAAGATGGTTATAATTTCCTTCCTAGCAAAATCCTGCCTTGTACTCTGATCCCTATAGCTGGCCCAAGGCACTGTCTTATTCCAGGAATAGATTATTATTTCTTGTGGTTAGCCAGAGAAAAAGTTCAGGTGCTTCTTGCTGGTAGTGGTGTATAAGCTGAGGGCTGGGACAGGACATTTCTACCTGGGAAGCCTTGCTCTTTACCAAGAAGGTAAACTTCCTTGACTCTTTGCCACCTATCCCTGGTTCTCTGTCTGCGTGAAGGGAGGCAGTATTACTGAGGAGGTGATAATATCCTCCCTGACTACAAAGCCTTACTAGGCCTCGGCAGGGAGGAGGGGGAGCCAGGAAGGAGAAGGCTTTTAGCAGAGGACTACTGGGGCTTCCAAACAGGATTGGAAAGCTTGCAGGAAAATAAGCACTATAAATTGAGCAAGTGAGAGAAGACTGGGGCTGTGTGGTAGATTCAGAGGCAAGGGTCTGCAATGCAGTTAAGAAGGAAGACCAGAGCGATTCCTTTGCCTTAGCAAGTACGAGGCTGGCTGGACCCAGGATGGCAAAGGACTGGTAGTGTGAAATTGATGGCATGGAACAGAGGAGAAGAAAAGCAGGGAGATCAACTTTCCAAGAGAGGCGGAAGAAAGAATGCAATTTGCTTTCCTAGTGAGAGGCTAGAATTAGATTTTAGGATGATCCCAGGTTTTTATCCTCTGATATTTGCCAATCTTGCTCTCAATACTTGGGTTAATCCACCAACCCAATACAGTCCTCTTCCCTCTCCTGTGGGTAGTCTGCTTGGGGAAGAAACCTAGCTATCATGGTAGTACCCTAATCCTGATCTTGACAGTTCACTTGGGTCTGCTCTGAAACCATCCTCTTATTTCTATTAAGGCTCAGCCATGGGGAGAGAGGAGAGGGTGCAGCTCACTCTTTACCCACAAAAAGAGTGTTATTCCAGAGGGAAGGTATTGTTAAAAATCGTGTTTTCCCATTGAAATGAGGAATACTGCCCATGAGTTCAGTGCTCGTGGACCCTCAAAATCAGTCAGAGATTAGGTTTATGCCTGTGGAGATGTCCTGGGAGAAGCTGTCTTCCCAAAGCAAGTTAGCACTTGAGAGAATGCCATTACCTTCTCAAGAGTTTGGAACCCACAGTGGGGAAGCACTGAGATGAGAGTCTACTTTAATGCCAGGTGTGAGGGCTGGATAGACCAAAGTGGTACTCAGCCTCTGAAGTTCATTAATTTTGTGCATACCCACGAACAATACCGGAGCAATTACTAACATTTAAATCGATTGCAAAATGCCAAAGGAACAGTCTTTGATCCACTTGTTTCTTTCATACCCTCTACCTTCTTATATCCCCACTAATAAAAAATTGCCTTCATTTACTTATATCAGGTTTTCTTTCACAGTCCCCATTTGAGTCCATTCATCTGCCATGACAGGACCTAGGAAATCCTGCATGATCCTTCCATCCAAGAATGATGGCTCTTACTTGCTTCTAACAGTTCAGATGCTATTTTTTTTCTCCAAGGCAGCTCCTTAATCTGTAGTCTCTTTCACAGTTCCTTTAAGGTCTCAATTCTGGATTCCCTGTGTCTCTGAGCTGGTGCTGATTTAGTCACTCTAAAGTCACTCTACCTGCTCAGTGAGTCAGCAAGGAGACTGATAGCTTTCACATACTCACTGTTCTTTGGGCAAAGTTTGGTTTCCTGGCCTTAGGCTACTTCTTCCCAGTCTTCAAGACCTGGCTTCTTTCCTTTACCTACCCACTCATCCAGGTTCATTAACTGTTCGGATAGCTGCTCACACTCAGATTCACCCATCGGTGAACTGAATGAGTTATAGACAGCTCTCCACAAAGGCAGTTCTACCAGGCCAAGTGCCAGTTCTCTGGATCCTGCAGCCGTGTTTGGAGGAATGCTTAGTGCCTCCTTCACAACAGCCCAGAATGGAGCTGAGGTCTCAGATGTCACAGCCTGTTCCTGCAGCCTGGCAGCCACAGTGGTTACAAGTTATAATCTATTACCATTGCAAGAAGACTTAATTTCTGGACTTAAAGGAAGTCGGATAATACTTTATCCTATTAGCGTCTGCCTGTGTGAATTGACAATGGCTTCCTTCTGACATGACAGCATATTCTTCCAATTCATCTCTTTAAGGCTGGGGAAGGGGGAGTCTGGAGTAAGGAGGGAGGAATAGAAAAGCCTAAGGAAAAAACTGTTGAAGGAACCAGGGAAAGACAGATTATTTTTCCTATTAGAAATGAGGAGAGGGGACTCAGAAGGCAGGGCAAGACTGACCTCAAAGCTGTGGGTGCTCTGTGTGCACATGCGCCAGAAATAGGTTCTGAAGGAACACAGAAGGATGAATACAGGAAGACTAAGGAGCTGGCCCACCCGAGCCCTTTCTCTTTCAGTCTACTGTGCCTACTGGTAGCTTACCCTTCCTTGGATCTCTTTCTGCTTCTTGTTCAAGTCCACATCTACTCTGACTGGCAGAGTCATGTCAACTGAGGGCACCTTTACCTCACAGGTATGTTACCAAGGTCAGCTAACCTTGGGATGACAATAGACAGAGACAGAGTGTGGGTTTATGGCTTCTAACTTCAGGAATGCAGACACAGCCAAGAACAACCTCTAAGAAAATTCAGAAAAATCTAGTTGGGCTGTCTTATTTTATTTAGGAGAAAAATGAAGCCTAGGGAGTTGTGCTTTGTTCAGTATCACTTAGCTGGTGATGCAGAGACCAGTTCATTGGTTTCTGGGTTCTCAACCTAGCTCTGTGACTGAACACCAGCAGGGCCACCATGGTGTACAACTCCAGGGGGCGCCATTTACAGAAATGGCAAAGTGATTAGTGCCCCCTAGAGTCTGCAATCCCATGCAATCCCTAACTGTCCCTTCCAGGAGGTGGGGCAGGCCTGCCCCACCAGTACTTTACTTGTGCTGAGACAGATGGTGCCCACTCATGATCTCATTCAAACAACTAGAAACTGAGAAACCAGGCAACTTTTCCTTTCTCTTCCACCATAAGTGTTCCAGGACATATGGGTTCTGATGGCAGCCCAGATAGCTAATAAATCTAAAGTGGCATTGTTTGTTGGTAAGCAGCCTTCCCCCTCGTGCTACAAGAGCACAGGGCAGTAAGGTAAACAATATCCACTCTTGTGCAAGGTAGGCTTAGAGAATCTATATCATGTTAAGTCTGTTCAAGGTCATGAAGACCACTGAAACAGAGAAGTCTGGAGTAATGCTTCTAACTCTCTTGCCTTCCCTGGTGTTGTGTAAGCAAGGGGACCCTCAGAGGGAAAGTTCAGACAACCCACAGTGACTCAGGAACTTACTCTGAAACATGGGGCCAAGAACCTAGTAAACTATCTTCCTCCCATCTCAACAAATCCTCTCCAGGGAAATGGAGTGACCCCGGCTATAATTTTATCACATAGATTTAATTAGAATATGCCTCCTTCATGACGGTTTCAAGTTAAGTCCCAATAGAAACATTCTAAAAGAACAGCCGCTTTCAGCAAAGGATCTCGTTTAACCAAGTTAATTTAGCAGACATTTGCTGTCTTGGATTGGGTGGAGTTACCTCTCTTTTCAACTTCAAAGCTGGGAAGAGAAGGGAGGTGGGGAATACAGAGAAATAAAGAGGAAGGCGGGGGCTTCAAGCAAATGAGTTTCCATCTATTAAGGAGCAGTAATTTCTGCTAGCTCCCCTAGAGACCAGTCCCCTCCAATAATGGCCTGACTCTAATGATTCCCACTCCTAAGCAACAGCCTGTGTTATGCTGGTGTTGAGACAAACGGTGCCAGAGAATTCCCTCTCTCTCTGAGGAACTGCTATCATTCCGCAGAGAGATTAGCCAGCCAGGAGGATGCGCTCTTGGGGCGGGGGGGGGAATGAACGAACCAAAGAGAATGCTCTTCTCTAGCAGGCTTGCTACAGCTGACCTAAGGCAGAAAAGACAGAGATGAGAGGACAGCGATAGGAAAAAGGATTCCCCTTCATGGGCAGACCAGTGGACAGGGGGAGGTGGCCAGAGAAAAGCCTAGGTCCTTCCTGATGAGCTGATGAACTCAATGTAAGAGAAATGCTGCTGGGAGGCAGGGGTAGCAGGTCTTTGGGGTGTGGGTTAAGTGCAAACATAATGGACAAAACCTGATAAGCACTTAAGATATGAAATGTGGGAATTAGTTCACTGGAAGCAAGGACAATTTTCAGGTTTCTAAGTGTAGTACAGGGATGTGGGCTAACAACACTCAAGTCTGAGTTATATCCATTACTAGAGCTGTGGAGTCAGAGGAGGGTAAGGACTCATTTCATTCTGTTTTCTCCATTCTAACCACTGAAGTCTGTGGTGAAAACAAGAATGTGGCTCAAGTTATGGCTGTTGTTATTGCCAGCTGGTTGTGAGTAGGGGGTAGGGAGTCCCCTTATCGTGCCACTGGTGGCTTCCCTGTGATGGAGACAGACTGCTTCCAGAGGCTGCCTTGCCAGATGTGCTAGCAGGCAGCCTGGCCAGAGAGCCTGCAGTGCAGACAGATGCCCTGGGCCATATTCAGGACGGTCAGACCCTTTATGGTATTGTGGCTCAGCTCTGGGGCAGTGCCAGAGTGGCAGAGTAATGTTCCTCAGCCAGATTCATTTTTCCCCAAATCACTTCAAAGATGTGGGCCATGGAGGGAGGCAAATTTAATTAAATTACTGTGTCATAGACTGCCCTTCCTGAGCAAGGGCTAAAAATGGGCTCATGCTGACATGCAAACCCATCTGTGTACACAGAGCATGTGTTTCTTTATGTTGGGTTGTCAGCAGCTGGAAGGGGCTGGCAATGCCCTGGGCAGGACCCAGTTAGCTGGCCCCTTTTGCTGCAGCAATGCAGAGTCAATAATGTAACCCAAGCCCCATACGGCTCTGATGACCTTTTCCTTTCCACTTAAAAGGAGACTTAGCAGCACTCCCCTTTGTCCACCAATTCATTCTCCTCAAATGCCTCTCTTGCTGGCGCTCAGGACTTTCCCATAAGGCTCTGCCCTCTGCTGTGCTGGTTAAGGAGTGGAGCTGCAGAGGTACGATTCAGAAGACTGCATGGCAGAGTTTGCTGAGCTTGGCAGGAGATGGAGGGGGTCTCCTGGGCGATTCTCTGGAGTGCTACTTCAGCAGTTCCCCACTGGCAACGCCATGCTGGATGGAGAATCCTTGTCGTGTGCCAGAATAAAGTAGCAAAGATTCCTCTTCCCTTTCCCTGCACAAATGCCACCCTGGATATAGGACTTATGCAACAAACAGAGGCAAAGAAGGTTGGGAGCAACCAGAAGCATTCGACATGTGGAAATCAGCAACCCAGCAGCAACAAATGTTAGCAGTCCTGAACCTGTCAATCCCACAGGTCACTTCATTTCCCTCATGGAAGTTCAGTCTCCAGTTTGCAAAAAGTGTGAAGACGATGCTCCTGGGTAGTGCTGGTGCTGAAGCTGGAAGAAGGCTTCCCTTTACTGCTGTGAAGCATCAATTCTGATGTGGAATCAATTGGTTTGTTCAAACAGCAGACACCAAGGGTTGCTTGATGGTGGTTTTTCCATTCACAGCTGAGACAGGGGAAGAGTCAACTGGGGAATCTTTTCCCAACTTGACCCAGAGAGAACAGAGCTGTTTCTCACTTCTGAAACATCACTGGATGCAACACATGGGTAGCTGTGTACTGAGTCAACAAGAAAAACCTCCCTGGGCAAGCAGTCGCTGCACTTGCACAGCCCCTTGTGTGCAGGGCATCCTGGTATCAAACAGACGCCTAGGCAGTGCAAGTGGCTCTGGGGCAATGGCAGCCCTTCTGTAGGTCCCTCTCTAGGTAGGTGATGCCATGTGAGAAGAGGGAGGAAGCTCCCCTCTCCATCTCTAAGCCTCTGAATGGGCAGTGAGAACCGGCATACTTCCTGGAACTCTGCTATCGCCCAACAAAACTGAATAGCTCTAGGGCTGTTCTGACATAATGGGGGTGGTAGTGTATCTGCCACATGTTGCTGGCTAAAGGTTTTGGCTATGAATATGATGGTTGCTTGCAGACTAAGACAAATATTGCTAATTCAGGTCCTTGGGACCCACCATGGCAACCTGGACTGTACCTGCAGGTCACTCTCAGTCTAGTATTTCCATATGACTAGACTTTTCTTCTTTCTGGATTAGGAAGCAGTCAGGGCACTAAAGTTTGGTTAGATTTGAGGAAAAGCAAAGAGATCTGAGGCAGTGTGTTTCCTGTGGTTAAGAGGTAACAGGAAGGGAAAGTGACAAAATTTTAGACAAGAGGTCTGGGACAGTCATGAAGAACATGAAATTGATCACATTGGTGAGATCTGTCCTGTGGCTTTAGAGAAATGAGAAGGTTCCTGGGTATTCTACTCTGGTAAAGGGTATTTCCTGTACCAAATTGGATAGAAGAGAGCAGACCTCAGCCCTAGGCTGCAGGTAATCATGACATTTCAGTGGAATAAGGCCTCTTAATTCCACACCATGCATGGAACCATGCCTATGAGGCGAGCTCACCAAATGACTGGCTTCAAATTCTAGGGATAGAGGAAGATGCCTCTTCAGGCCTCTGTCTTCTTTAGTTAGGATGTTATTGGTCCTTGGGTGGCAATAAACATATTTCCTCATTATCAATGACTGAAAATATTCTTATCCTGAAGCAAATACACCAAGTTGTATACGGAGTAGGTAGTTACCTCAATCTTGATATTCTTCTCTTGGAAGGGGTTGCCTTGGGGGCTGGCTTATGCTGTTCCCTATTCAAGTAGCCTGTGAACTGTTTTCTCCAGTGGAGAAAACCCCTGAAATAATGTGTGCAGCAGCTAAGGGAATGTCAGGGTGCATAATGTGAACTCTGCCACTGCTGTAACTCTGGCATTCACACTGCTGGGGTCTCTGAGGGTTAGAGATGACCAAGGTGACCCAAAAAGAGCTAGTGTATTTACACAGCATGGCCCCACGCAAAGACAAACAGGCACCATGGCAGACAGCTACCACAAGTGTCCCTTCCTCTTGCCAGACTGGATGACTACAGGTTCTCACTCAGGCACAGCCTGAAGATGGGCCATGCTTTTGCTGCCCAGCAGTGAGCCAGCATGGGGAAAGACTGAGGCTACCCCAAGGCTGCTACAAACAGTCTTCTTCCTTATAAGTTCACCCATGACTCTGGCCACATTTGTTATCAGTCACTTCATTTCTGTTAGGACAAGGAGAAGGGAAACTAATTTAATATGATGGTGTACTATAGGGTACTACCTTTCAGTACACTGAAATAGATAAGCTTAGATGCAGGATTAAAAGTGTTTTCTGCACAATATAAATGTAAACTTTGCTTTATCCCCATCCTATGAATTTTTGATAATTAGGTTTTTCAAAATCATGTCACCTTGGTTAATATGCCAGAATATGAACCAAGAGCTGTCTTCATCTTTACCCCAGGTCGACCTGCAGGCTAGGCTTAGCCCAACCAGTCCCTTCATCTCAGGAAAGCAGGGCACAGAGGGTATGGGAGTGGCAGACGTTGCTGGGTACGGCTGGGGCCATCTGCACTACTGTGAATCAAGGTTGGCTCAGACAGAAGGCGCGAGGGAGGAGGTGCAGCTGCTGATGGCTCAGACAGCTTGGACCTGTCCAGGCAAACAAGCCGCTCAAGTGCAAGAACAGCCAGCCAAGTAGGCAGAGCACGAATAAGGACTTAAGGCTTGAAATATCTGACAAGATATGGAAAGAGGAGAGGAAGCTGTCTGGAATTTCACCTGGTGTCTGGCCTTCCTCTCACTGCTATGGCAGGTTCTTTTGCTACCTAAGGGTGGGGTGTGATGCTTGGGAGCTGCGGGGGTGCGGGGTGTTGGACACAGGGTGGAGCCTAGAATTTGAACTCATCATTCTGGGAACAAACTGTAGAAACAGCTCTGGATTGTTCTCCCTCACCATACTTTCCAAACAAAATTACACTCTTGTCCACAGATAAAACTATCACTCTGCTCATCTGCCCAAAGTTAAGAAAACAGTGGGCTGTGTATATGTGTATGTGTGTGTGTGTTTCTCCACCAAATGTGCAGTATGGGAGGATTAGCTAAGGAGGGGACATAGTTTCTCTGTTCTCCCCACTCCTTGGGGGAAGGGGGCCTAGTAGTGGGCTATGCAGGGACAAGCATTATTCTAGTTCCTTCTAGTGAAGACTAGTCTCGAGGTGATGATCCTCGGCACAAGGTGTACATTAGCACGAAGGGAGCTGTTAAATACCAGTATAGATCAAATAGATCCCAATCTCTAGGGGTGGTGACGGGGACTTTGATATTTTAAAAAACATCCTGGGAATCAGAGACCTCTGCTCTAGACTCAAGAGGGAGGCAGGCCAACAGTTAGAAGCACTTCTTCAACATGGTTCTGCTTAAGCTTTCTTTCAGGCTCAGGAGCTTGCCAAGTTTCAATGCCTGTCTGCCCTGGAAAAACAAGGGGAAACCCTCCTTCAAATGTATCACCCACCTCAAAGCCCTAGGCAAAGAGGGAGAGAACAGATGGCTGAGACCCAGGAATACCAAGTGGGAGAAACAGAGGCACAGAAAGATTACCCTTGATTCCAAAGCAAGTTGGAAGAGAACCAAATGGCATGCTTCCCTCCAGCCAGTATAGCCAGAAACCTCCCCTATCAGTCACAGGCGGCACTATAGGTGAATTTAGGCAGGCTCCAGATCGCCAAATGAAAGAGAAGCTGATTTCTAAAATGTGAGGCTTCTGTCTCTTGGCATGGTGGCACTCCCTGCCAAAGCCTTTCCTTGGTTTGCTCATTCATTTGTATGCTTATTTAGAACCAGGGGTCAGCACCATGCTAGATGCCAGAGAACTATGGAGATGAAGATTTGGTCCTTGCCTGAAGGTGCTCAGCACCATGGGCAGACAACTGAAATGGCTAGACTGCTTACAGCAGGTGGCTGCACACTGGAGTGCCTTGTAGAAAGCAGGCCAGAGCCAGGAGAAGCCTCTGCTTTCCTCTGCCCACAGTCCCATGAAGAAATGCAGCACAGGCTGCACAGTGTTACCTTCTAGTACCTGGGGGCTGCTTGTCCTAGCAATGGGCTGAGGAGGAAATTGACCAAGTTGGATTGTGGATGTAGGCAGTGGACAGTGCTTGGATCTTGAGTCAGATGCTGTGGGAAAGACAGAGATGCCTGGGCCTCTGCAGGGGTGCTGGGATATGGGTCAGGGTGGAGTGGAACTTCTGAACCTCTCAGGCATTTGTTGAGAGGCCTGTCTCAAGGCTCCACTGAGAGCTGGCAGCCACAGTAAATACACTGATAACACTATGTATTCTGAGCTGGTTGAGTGACCTGGGCAGTTGTAGTTTCCCTCTGCTTCAGCATCCCTTAGCAACACAATTAGCTTAATGTTTAGGTGTAAGTCACAAAGCCACCTAAATAAAGAACCAACAGCTTGCCCCTCAATGAGGAGATGCGAAGACAGGGTCTTCAACAAGGCTGTGGTTTGTAAATAAAGCATGGAAACTTCCAGCCTGAGCTCCATTTAGTTTGGCTGCAGCAAGACGCTATTTGTTTCACCTGCTAAGCAGCCAGAGGAAACTAGCACTTGGGAGTTGGAACAGGCATTGAGGACACAAAGGAGTCCCCATAAATATGTACGCAGAGCTGAGAGCACATAGGCTCTTGGGGCTGGGGGAAGTGCATGTTTCAGGCCTCCCATTGTAGCCTTGGCCAAATCCCACTTGGCAAAGTGCTGAGTACTCAGAGGAGATGAGGACCCTCTTGTGGCATGTGTCACGATGCAGGTGCAGTTGTCTTCTATTTCCCTTGGAGGCTTAAGAGGTCCTCAGATGGGGCATGCAGTGCTGGCAGGGGACAAGCAGGTAAAGCCCAAGGCACAGCAGCTTTCAGGCTGGTTATAGCAAGGTCACTCAGTGGAAGACTGAGCTATCTAGCTGTTGCTCCAGTTGCAACTCTAGATACCTGTTCTTTGTGCCCATTCTGTCCCCCAGTCCATGCTGCTCATGCACACCTAGCCTGATAGATAAGGCTTATGTTACTTAAAGCCCAAAGTCTAAGCTGATCACCTAGGGTGTGGGGATCCAAATTTAATCTCCTAAACTTGTGATTCTTAACCTTAGCTCACATTAGAATCACCTGGAGAGCTTTAAAAAAAATCTTTAAAAATTCTTAATTATAAAAATACTTCTTATATGAAAAATTTGAAACCCTGAAAATAGCAGTGAACTCCCATATATCTATCACTTAGATTCAATAATTACCAAAGTTGTCAACTTTATGTCACTTATCCCCCTTTCTTTGTTGAGGTATTTTAAAGCATATCTCAAACCTGATGCCATTTCGACCTTAGACACTTCCAAAAAAAAAAAAAAAAAGGTCATTTTCTTATGTAACTACAATGCTATTATCACATGTACCAAATTTAACAAAGTTATTCCTTGGTATTAGCTAACATACCTGGGAACTTAAAATAAAAACTGGTGCCTGATGAGGCCAGAATCTTTGGAGGGAGGACAAACCATTAGTAGCTTTCTTAAGAGTCATTGCTCTGTGATGCCAATGTGCTGCCAGGGTCAGAACCACTGCCCTGGTCAATCTAGGATCATGCTGTGGGGTCTTCAGCCAGCTCTGTAAATGTCCTCTAGTCCCTGATCACTTGGCACACAATAAAAAGCTAAGGAAAATATGAAGTTACAGGCAGGATGAAGAGGAGGAAAACAAAAGCATAAAAAGTCGGCAAGTCACAGAACGGAATCCCTTGTATATTCCTAGGCTGTCCTCTACTCAGGAGTTGGAGCCCACTCAGTTGATGCATCAGATCCATCAAAGGCTCCAGAAGCTTGGAAGGCGGGTGGTTCCCAACTGCCCACGCTGCTTGCAAGTCCTCAGCACCTCTACATTAGGCCCGTCTGCATTATTCCTCCTCCCTATTTCTAGCTCTTTTTGCTTCTGTACATGCTGGCAAACTTTAAGCCTTAGCACCTGGATCTTAGGGAGGATTAATTACATAGGCTGTGGTGAAGAGGGTGTGCCAAAACTTCTTGGGATATTGCACTGCGGTGTAAGAACCATATTCTTCAATTTTACTTATTTCATTAAAAATATAACTAAACAAAACATACTGCAAAAAGATGAGGCTGTATCACTGTAGCTAAAAATATCACCACTGAGGGCGTCTGCTCACCAGTACCTCAATTAGAGATGCTACAGGGCCCTTTGTGAGCCATGTAGTGTTGGCAGCTCCAGGGGGCTCTGGGTGGCTGGAGACAGTCCCTGGAGCAGTGACTTGTGACTGCTGGGTGGAGGGGGGCTGGCAAACAGCCAGTGAGCCAGCATCAAGACAGGTAACTTCTAAACCTGTCTTGCTTCATGAACCCACTACTTAAGCAAGAAACCTGTTGCCCTCTTCTGCAATGGGCCAGAATGACACCTGGGTTCTTGACCTACCCCAGGTTCACATGAGTACCTAAACTATGAGAGGCAGTAGTGCCACCCCAGTCTGGCTCAGGGTGTCTGTGGTGGTGAACAGCAACTTGTAGCTGTGGGGTAGTGGTAACTAGACCCAGGTGAACCTCTTGGGGCCTCAGGAAAGGGCTGGCATCTGAAGGAACACTGTGCAGACACAAATGGGCCTTCTCAGCTTTTTCTCTGGATCTCTTTCTACATTGTCTCCAGGAGTACAGGCCAGTCAGTCCAACACGCTCATTTATACTGAGGAAGATGCAACCTCAGGGAGGTGAAATGGTTTTGTCAAGGTCACAGAGTTGCTAAATGGAAGAGTTCGGACTTGAAAACATGGCAATCCTGATAACAAGTGTAATATGTTCCACTATGCCATGTCATCCCAATAATTGGATTGTTGAAAAAGGTATGGGAAAATGTAGCTTCAATCCAGGTGTTAAAGGGATCAAAGAATGTCAGGAGAGAGTTGCCTGGATGACCTGGGAATTCTGTAACCCTGTAGGTTCTGAGGAACTCAAGGGTCAGACTCAGCACCTGAATCAGAGGTTCTGTGGGAACACTGATGACTCCACATGTCTATGGTCTTCAGAGATGAATGGTCTTCAGTCATTCCCTATTTTTGTCTGGTAGAGCAGGAAACATCTGGTGTAAGCTTGACTAGGGCTGTAGGAGAAAAGTGGGCAAGAACAAGGCCACAGGCAATTTGATTCAGGCATTGTCCTCCTTCCTCATTTCTTGGTGTTGTGTGTGACCCTTACAAAAGAATTTGAAAGCTTAAGTTAGTAGGATGAGGGTGGGTTTCAATTCCTGGTAAAACAGATTCCAATTCACACATAAACACACACATACACACAAAAAAAGAGGATGAGGGGGAAGTGTTAAAAAAACCAATGTTGATTGGAAAAGTGCACTAAAGGGGCAAATTTCGTCAAGAAGAGTACAGTGCAAACCTCCTATTTCCAGAGTGCTTAGTGTGGACCCTTGCTGGTCTAGAGCCCTGCACTGTCCAACATGGTGGCTGCTAACCACATGTGCCTATTTAAATTAAAACTGAACTTCAATGAAGATTCTGCTTCTGAGTTGTACTAACACATTTCAAATGTTCAATATCTATATGTGGACACATAGATATTGTGGCTACAGTATTGGACAGTGCAGATAGATAAATTTTCATTGATACAGAAAGTTCTGCTGGCTGACACTGATTGACTCTGGTTATCTTCTTTCATCTCTTGATGATGGCTACAAGTATTTTCTCAAACCCATCTAAGGAAGAATTAAACTCAGGAAAGCTAGTGGGTACCATAATCTACTCTCTGGCATCCCACTAAACCTGAAGTCTCAAAGAAGCTAAGAGCAACTGCACGTCAATCTCCAAGTGTACTAGACTCACTGGGTCATAACTCTCGTACCCCATACCCTGTCTACATGTTCACAGCCACTCTGACCTTTGCATATTTTATTCAGTTTCTATTTAACGCAATTTTAATTGATGTTTAATATAGCTTAACTCTGCATGGTGTTCCAAGCCCCTCAATAGGGGGCCGCTCACAGGCAGAAGCACAATTAATAGCAATCCCCAGAAAATTATGCCCTGTATCAAAGTTGTCATTGCACCATATAAATGCTTATTATTACTATTGAATTCTCCAGCCCTGACACTTCCTTGTATTTACTAGGTAGCAGATAAACCTACGTTTGTATCTTCCCTACTCTATCACACCATCAGGACTAAGTATAGCCCTTGTGTGTATGTGTATTTAACTACATTTTGAAAAGGGGAAAAATCAGAGTTAATAAAAGTAAATTGCTGGAAAATGTGATTTATTCCTCCCCCACTTGACAACCCCTTAAAAGACAAATGAAATCACTGCTGGAAAAATGGGGAACCAGCCTCAGCTATAGGGAAGGGAAGTCTCCCATGTTGTCAGGGTTCCCCAGTCAGTCTCCTGTGAAGGCAGAGGAGCAGGCCCCTCAGCATTGCATACTGGAGCTAGGGACAGTGCCTTGGTCCCACCCTGTGCCAGGGAGTTCCCTAAATAAAACAACATAACCCCTGCTCTGAGAGAGAGAGTGAGAGAGAGAAAGAGAGAGAGAGAGAGAGAGAGAGAGAGAAGAGAAGAGAAGAGAAGAGAAGAGAAGAGAAGAAAAGAAAAGAAGAAGAAGAGGAAGAAGAAGAAGAAGAAGCAGCAGCAGCAGCAGCAGCAGCATCCGCCACCGCCCCCACCCTCAACTGAGAGCAGTTTAGTACTCCTTGGTACTCCTTTGGGCTCATCTGAAGCTCAGATTTTGGCATGAATAGATGGCAGCTTTCTACAATTGCAAATCAGAAGCGATGGAAAATTCCAGGTCTGTCAGACACCTGTACTCCTCCCCCTCTGGCATGCCTTCTGATTCTGTGTGCAGTTATCTCTGCGTCCCTGTCTGGGCAGTCTCCTATAGAACGCTGAGGCCTGGATGGACTAAGTCTTTGGACTTAGCCTCCTGTCCTTTTCTCACTAAAATAATGCATTTTGAAGAGCATTCACTTGTTTATTTCTTTTTTTGGGGGGGGGGGGGTTACTGGGGATTGAACCCAGTGGCACTTGGCCACTGAGCAACATCCCCAGCCCTATTTTGTATTTTATTTAGAGACAGGGTCTCACTGAGTTGCTTAGGGCCTCGCTAAGTTGCTGAGACTGGCTTTGAACTCATGATCCTCCTGCCTCAGCCTCCCAAGTGCTGGGATTACAGGCGTGCGCCACCATGCCTGGCCCACTTGTTTATTTCTTCTGTCTGCCTCAGTCACATACACCACACCCCTGTAGATGCCACCACCACATTCTCACATATCACTTAAACTTGTAGTGGATGATTAGGTGGTGGTGGCTGCTGTCTGGGAGGGGCTATGGGGGTGAGGGTAAGAGGCACATAATGGGAATGTGGAGACTTCAGCTTTACCTTGAATTTACTATGGGAATGTGCCCAAGTGATTAACTTCTTCATGCCTCAGTTATCTCAACCACTGGGAAACGTCTGGCTTGGACTATATAACCTCTTGATCCACTCTAGCTATAAAATGCTCTAACTCAGTATTATGAAAGCACATGTTCAAGTCCTTGAAAACTGAATGGGTCATACTTATTTCTATTTATAATCTGTTTTTTATTTTTGCACTCAATGCTCCATGGAGAAATGTAGATTTCTATTCTAAATTCTTCTAGTCAACAAAAGAAAAGCTCTATTTTAGTTTGTTTGACAGGGAAATGTTTATAACTAGATTGAGTTTCCTATATTATATTTGCTTTGCCTTCTTCCATCTTTGCCTAAAAAAGGATTTCTAAAAAACCAGAAATGCTTTCCGTACTCAGGCAGAGTAGGAATGAGGCTGCCTTGGCTGGAGGAAGAAGAAGATGGTGCGAGTCTCAAGCCCCAGTGGAGCAGGACTATTTGCCATCTGCTGCACTAGTTGCCTCGTCTCCAAATCAGGCCTCGTCTGTAGTTTGCTGCAAATATTAGAAGCCAAGCCACACTAGCACTTCCCACCCATGGCAAGCCTTGAACCCTTTGTACTGTGGCCGCCAAGATGATGTGAGGGCAGGGGGCCACGTTCCAGCTTAGGGGAAAAAAACCCCATGTGCGTTAAATGGGAATAGATTCTTCTCCTTTCCTCTCATCATCCCCAGCCATTTTAAAAGCTTTAGACTTAAAAAAAAAAAGAGCTGCCCAAACAAAGCTGAGGAAGATGATGGAACTGTCAGACTTCCCCCACCCCACCCATGCAGGACAGAATGGTTTATTAATGATCCATGGGAAAAGAACAATAGTCCTGCTGGCAGCTTCATATGTAATTAACCAGCTTCACAGAGAGTTGGCTGCCTTCTTCAGGTCTAGCATCTGCAGAGCTACCTGACAAAGCAACACTGGGTTTCTAGTGAAATCTCCCTACTGGGAGAAGGACATCCAAAATAGTGAGTTCACCCCACTGGACACTCAGAAAACATGATAGAGATGGCAGCGCTCCTCTGGAGAGGCCTGGCTGTGTGCTCAGGCTGACACGAAAGACTGTGGCTCCCCTGATGGCAACAACCAGCTCTGGGAACCAGCATTCCCACTGATCACCATTATGGGCACACTCAGGTAAGTGGCTGAGCAGGGTTATCTTCTAGGGCCCTTCCAATGCCACTTCTCCACTGCAACTCTACACAGGCAAAAGTTTCTGGGAACTGGTTTGCTTTGTACCCGGGCAACAAACTTCAGCACTGATGGAAGGGCTGAGAGGACTTAATGACCATGCTGGACATGGTAGACAATAGTTGCTTCTGTGGAAGAAGCCACAAAATTAAAATTATGATGCATAAAAGAGAAGGAAAGCTGGGTTAGTCAAGCTCTGGCTTCACAGTCAGTACTAACTCCCCTTTTAAGAGTCTGGGATTCAAAGAACCCTGGTCTTCTCACCAAGTATTTGCCATTCACAATGCAGAGTTTTAAAAATGAGCATGTTAGTATGTGGCAGCTGAAATGGCATATCCAAAAGGTATACCTCACACCTTTCCCAAGTGAGAGTCAGAAGGGATTCCCAATAAGAATGGACAGTGTGCACACAACTCATCCTTCTGTGCTTGTTTCTAGAGTAGAGAGAGAAGCTGATAAGAATGGACTTCCATGCTTCACCCCATCCCCCAGGAAGATAGGAGCCTCTAAGCACAAGAACCCTCTCTTCAGGCCCCAACCCCACCCAGGCCCAGACCCAGTGTCCCACATCCCCAGAGTGAACCAGTTATTACCGGAAGGCTAGAAAGGAATGACAAATCTTTGCATGTTCAGCAAAAATGGAGCCAGTCAAAAGGGGTTATGCATGGCCTTTTCATTCACCACACTAAATTTACTGTGGAAAAACAGATATTGTTTTGGGTAGGGGATATTGCTGGGTGAGAGAGCAGTGTCAATCAACTAGTGCTACTCTTCCTGTAAATAAACCACAGAGCCAAAGAACAGGCTCTATAGCAATTTCTTTGTTCATTACTTACCATCTTCTTTCCTTCCAACTTTGATTACAAGAGCTAAACTCAGTAGTTCTCTCATTTCTTTTAAAGAAGTGTGGAAACAGGAGTAATCCCAATCACAGATCAGCAACCTAACAGGCAAGAGAGGTCACTGGTGGCTTGGTAGGAAATGGATAGCTCATGATAAATGAATTGGTGTGGCCTGCCATTTTTCTTTGCTGTCACTTTAATCAATAAGGGAAAAGGTGAATTGCTATTGATCTCTTCAACACCTCTGAACAATACTGTACAAATTATAGAAACACAAGGGGGTGGGAGAAAGGATGAAAAAAGGAAGGGCAGATGAAAGAAAGTCTGGGCCGTGTGAGACTGCTGTATTTCCCTGGAGGTGGTCATCTTCTGGTCACGCTTGGGTGCCCTTATGAAAATGTGTCACGAAAGACTTTCCTCACACCTGCAAGGACAGGCCATGGAAAGCATCTCAATGCCTCCATCTGCACTGCACAGGCCATGGCACTTCATCAGGGCTACAGGGAATGGGAAGCCATAGGGCTAGCTGTCCTTGAGGCATGGCTAGAAGCCTATACATTACAATGTCCTAAGAATTCCAGGGCCCTATGAATTTCTGAAGTTGCCATCTTTTAGTGGTGTTGAGCTGGGATATCTCAACCACTGACTATAAATTTGGATGGAAAAGCAAGAATTAGAAGCTTCAAGGGCAATATCTAGTGACACCTTACCCTACTGTTGGGTCATGCCAAGAAAATACAGGGAGCAACTATCTTGCAACATACTTGATAATAAAAAAGCTCATGGCTTCAGGCCTGTTCTCTGAAACACCCCGGGCTGAAAAGGAATGAAGATCAGAGGCTTTCGTCAAAATACTAGAGGTCTGGGTCTCAATCCTAGGGCAATAGGGTGACTGACTACCACTGAGACAAGAAGACAAACCATATGCAAAATATGGTCTCATCCAGACAACCAGGAAATAGGACAGTGTTAGGATAACCCACAACAGGAAGACACAATATTTAGTGTCTGGTTATCATCTTCAACTCAGGGTTTAGTTCAACCAGTTGGCCACAGGAAGCCTGAGAGAACCCCTCAGTCCTCCAGACAGAACAGATTCTGTTAAGATATGTTGCTTACTGGAACTCAGTCAGCACTCTGCTCATGTCAGGAAACATGCAGTACACAGATATGAGGGCAAAGAAAGAGGAGACCAGTGCCAAAGTTGAGCCCAATGGAGTAAAAAGACTGATCATGTTTCAGGGTCCCAGACCAACAGTTCTCTGACTCCATCAACTGGGCCTAATTATTCAGATGCTGGTGAGAGAAAAAAACTGCATGTGTCTCAAGGTCACACAAGACCCTCAGTGCATGTTGTGGGGCCTCAGGATCCTCCCCACTTTACCTAAGTATTCACTTTTGAGCATTGTTAAGGCAGAAGAGGGCTTTAAAAGGATCCCCATTTTGCAGATGATGAAACCAAGGCAGGCAGTCACATATCAGATACGACACAGAATCCAGCCTTAAAATCTGGCATGTGAAAACAGCAAGAGCCCTTCAGGATGCTCCTGGCACTCTTGCTTAGAGGATTCTCCAGAGACCATGACTCAGGGTGTAATTGTTTAATTCTGGAATCAGTGACACCACAGTTCACCAGTATCCCCACCTTCCTCCCACAAATACCTGAAGGGCCAAAAACATAGAGCGAAATAAAATGTAAGTTACAAAGCTGCTGATGTGTTGAGAGTGGAAATGCTGAGATTAGAAGGAGGAAGTACTTAAGTGCACCCTGGGCACTTGGAAACGACCACGTCTGCAGCCCTGGAAGCTGATGGAGGAGCTCTGGCTCTCTCTGCCAGGCAGGTCGTGAGACTGGCCCTTTACTCACGAGGTGGGGCACGTGGCCGAGGGAGGGCATGATGATAAGAAACAACTATTTAGCAAATACCAGTCCCCTCCTACAAGGAATCTTCCAATTCCAAAAGTGAGCCTATTCTAAAATTACCAAGTGGCAGGTGGCCAGGCTAAAAAATCTATATCCAATCAGTGGTAATGGACTATTTGTTGCATTTCCTCATATATGATTGCAGCACTGCTATAAAAACCCTGGGTCAGTGGTTTTAGAGTTATTTAACTGGGGAGGTGACAGCACCCCAGCACTGCAAGCACTGTAGAGACCTGTGAAGCGAAGGGGGGTAGCCCTCTGGAAGGGAAGGAGGGATCTGTTGGTCTTAGCTGCATGACCTTCTACCTCTAGCTGTATAGTCAATGCCAAATTCCTTTTCTGGTAACCACTAAAAAGAATTCTACTGCCTTGAGAGATGAGAAAGGGAGAAGAAGAGGTACCACTCTAACCTGGGAAGAGCAGGGCACAGTGAAGTAGCTTCCAGTTCCACCTTTCATTCCCGGTTCAATGGAGAATTCTTCCTTCTGCAGTGCCTGTTCCTAACAATTTTACTTGGGATTCTCTTCCTGTCCCTTTCGTCCTGGTTAACACCTAGATCTTTCTTTAGGGCTCCTGCTGGCACTGCTAGCTTCTAACTCTTCCAATTTAATGCAGATCAAGGGTAAGCATATGGCAATTTTAGACTGCTGTGGCTGTAGGAGGGAAGAATGGGACAAAAAGAGCACTGCAACTCCATTAAAGGACAAGGAGGTCTGGGTTAGACACCCTTTAGCCCTCATTTTCAAGGTGCTGCAACACTGGGAAAACAAGTAAGGGCAGAGGTCCTGTGTAAATGGAGAAAATGCATGGAAAGCCCCAAGGTAAAGGCACGCTGGTCACTATTTCTTAGACACAGATATCAAAAGAGGTGGCTGTGGAGTCCTGGTTCCCCACTCTTGTGGTGATGGTTGACCTTACCAGTCCACAGTCAAGTCTAGAAAAGGCTTCTTAAAGGTTAGGACTCTTGGGAATTACCTCCAGACCTTTGCTTTTCCAATGAATGTGATACTGGGCAGAAAGAAGTGGTTTCAATGTGTACAACCACAGGCAATGAGACCCTGTGTTACCTTACTTCATAGAAAAGACTGGCTGACACCTGAAGGCACTTAAGTATTTTTGAGAACTTAGACCAAGGATAGCAAATGGGTTTCTGTGCAGGTGTTAAATCCATTCAACTGGCCATAGCTTTGAGTATTCCCTGAGCCCAAGTGAAAGAATCCAAGACCCAAGTAAAAGCATCGCTGTGGTCTACTGACAGTGTCTGAAGTGGGTACAGGACTTGATGAAGAGTCCTGTCATCTTCTTTGTCATCATAGGCTTCAACAGACAGATTTGGGAATGGGTGATGGAGAGGACCGAGTGTTGATCTTTGCTAATTCTAATAGAATGCTGTTGACAGCACACACTCCTATATCCAGCCTACCACCCTACTCTGGATATAGTGTTTTGTCCACGCTGAAGTTTGAATCCTGTTTTAGTAGAGCCATTAGAGAACTTCTGTCAATAATAAAAATGATGCTGCAAGCTGCTGTTGACAAGTGTTTCATATCTAACAGGTCCTGTGTTATGCATTTACATCTATGCTTTACTTTCACAACCACCCCCATAGAGAAGGTGCCCTCTTTACGTAGGCAAGGCAGTTAGGTTTGGCAGGACTGCTGCACCGCACAGCACTAGGGACACGATTCCTGCATGGAGATTGCCCTGGTAAAGAGGCTGAGGAACGCATCCACCACCACATGGGAAATGGTGAGGGTGGAATGGAATCCAGGTCTTATTCATCACATGTTACTAAGAGTTTCTGTTAAGTGACCAAGAAGGGAAAGATGCCCTTAAATGTTCTGAAGATGAGTTTGAGAAGATGAGCTGTCCTTTCTGATGATCTGACATGTTGTTTGGGCTAGGTTAGGGTATCTCTGCTGTTAATTCTCAACCTTGCTCATAATCTTATTTCATGCATCAAAGCATTTCATAAAAGACCATTGGTCACTTTCATTTTCAAAATCCATTTACGTTCAGCTGACCAGAAACTGTCACGGGTGGAGTAGCAAGTGGGAAGTTCATCAATAAAGCTGGGTTTGGAATGCAGAGGTTCTCAAGTCCTTGGCAACAGACACAGGAATGGGCATGCTAATGGCAAGAAGAAGGCAGAATCAAGGTCAGCTCACCCACCAGAACAGTCACTCCTGTGTCCTTGGGGAAGTCACATGTGGAACACCAGAACATTAGTCCTACCTAGAGAGCAGACACAATCTACAATCTGCTTATTCTTTGCTGGTGGCTCAGGCAGCCTTGCTATTGTATATTATGAACTGTGTGTGTTCTAAAAATCTATCAATTTAATTATATAATACCAAGGGGAAATTCAGGCAGTGGGTATGACTTGGAATGTTTGCAGCAAGCAGAACAGAGAAGTGCAAGGCCTGAAGAGACTCCGAACACACCAGCATAAAAGCTCAACTGAAGTGGCAACTGAAGTGCTGGCCCGTGTATTGGGGTCCAGCACGAAGCTCTTCTAAAAACAGGCAGTGGGCAGGTGTGTCGAAGATCATCTTTAGTTCGTAAAGAAAATACCTGCTTGTTAGAAGACACTAAATGCAACAGAGATCTGTTTTCCAAACGAGGCTTCCAGGAGAGGGCAGACGGCATAATATGGCATGAAATACTTTACTTGAAAAACTCCAAGCTACTTTCCCTCTCAGTTATTTATTATTATATTAAGAATATTCACTCTCTCCAGCCTCTTTTAAGAGAATCCTCACCAAAGCTCCAGAAGCAGTGAACTTCCAGGATGACTAAAGAGGTAAGAGAAACCAGAAAGTGCTGTTTCAGAAGCACCTAATACTTCTACATTAAAATAAATGGCACTAGCTCTCCTAGTACAAACCTTTCCTCTGTGGAGGTCCAGTGATCTTCCCCTCATGGCAACATTTCTCCATTTGTTCTGGGTCATAAGCCCTACACAGCTCCTGGTGGACCAGGAGGCTGAATGTGCCTGGCAATAGCTGTCTTCCACAGGAATGGCTTATCAAGAAGATCACTTCATGTCAGAATGTTAGACATTACGAAATATCATGATGGAGGGGTTCTGCTTAGCAAGACTCTGAAAGATTTTCATGACCTTCTGTTTGTCATGATAATTTTAAAGTAAACCACTAAGCATATTTCATCACTTCCCACTATCCTCACTTTAGATTAGGTTCAAATAAGTCCTGTAGACCATTCTTGTAGAAAGATGCAAAAGGGAATGAGGTTTGAGCCTTTCCATCTTTACTCCAGGACTGATCTGGGTCAGAACTAAAGATGGAGAGGAAATGCCAAAATCTTGGCATTGCCAAAGATTTTCACTGTTCCTACTGGAGGGAAGAAAGTGCAATTGTCATGTCCAAGCACTATATATTTTGACTTCATTTTTCTGATAGGAACGACAGTAAGAAAATCAAATTGACCTGGCAGTGAAAACATCTAAGTCTCTCAAAGAAGAATTTCCAAGGGAAGGAACCAATTCCTGATGGAAAGGAAGTAATGCTTCTTCTGAAAGTGATTTTCTTCCCAGGGACAGAATAACATTCTTGCGACCTTCCTACATGTCCCAAGGGGACCACATCTCTTATAGTCCTATACCATGCCTTGTCCCACCCCTAATCTCAACAGGCAGCCTGGGATCTGGACACTAGCCTCTGGAGCACAGTGGGGCCTATCAAAGCCACACCACTATGACACAATTACAGGTAACCGGATCTTGGCCAAGCCAATGACAAATTAGGCCCAGTAGCTATTTCAGAAGAATGGATGCAATTCTATGCTTGACTGGCTATGAAAGTTCTAAGCAGGAGAACAGGGAAACAGCCTAGCTGAGCCAGCAGCTTTGCAGAGAGGAATCCCACTGGAGCCAGCATATGTTGCTGAGCTTGCTAGGGGAAGGCCACTGGTGACAAGAGACTAAGTGACCTTAGGAATTTACAAGCTGACAGGGAAGACCCCATAGCCAGGGGAAGGAAAAACAGGCAAAGTGACTACATCCCTCATTCTGAATTTTTACCTTACCTCTTCTTGTGATGCCATTTTCATTTGGGGCTGTAATGGGGACTTGAGGGCCTTCCTCCTGGGTCTTTTACAAGTACTTGGCAAGAACCAGGAGCCCAGAAATGAAGGGGTTATAAGTGGCAGATAACAGCTTGATATTCACAAAGTGCTTAAAGCCCATTTTTGATCAGGAATTCTTGGCTTAAATGTGAAAATAATCCCTTCACCTAATGGTCTAATCAACCAATGCAGAGGATGGGAAACATCCCACGGCAGGGGTGATGAGGAGCCTATATTAGGAGAGCAAAAGGACATTAATGCTTCTTGTATGACTACTGAACAATTTCAAAAACTGAAACATCACGATTTTCTTTCCTTTCCTTTAAGTATCCTGGTTGGATGGACAGGGAGACCCAGGGAGGTCAGAGACTCATAGCAAGTACATAGTCAGGTCTCAATTATGGACATTTTCCATGAGAAGTTCCTGAATTAGCAGCCGCATGCCTAGCCTCAATTGTCCAAAGTCCTCCTCCCTTCTCCACAAATGCTGAGCTTTGAGAGCTTTCTCAAAGAACCATAAAAGACAACAGAATAGGCCTGCTTCCCAATCTCTGGATTACAGGAAAATAAGTCTTGATTTAACAAATACTTAAATATTTCCTTTCTACTTATATGTATGGGAACTGAGTATAACAGGCCTGTTCTGACAAGGTACAAATTATGAAGTGAATGGAGAGACATGAGGCTAGAGAGGTAATCAAGAGTATGTGCAAACCAAGGAGGGGAGCTTATCCAGGGGCAATGGGAGGCATGTCTTTTTAAACAAATGCACAGACATACTCAAATTTGTCTTGTAAAAAAGATTAGAAATAGGAATATGGAGATAAATTATCAAGTGGAAATGCAGCAATCATTAAGTAAGCAGTAAGGCCTAGAAAAGCCAAACAACAGATAAAGTGGGAATCAGGAAATCAAAAGATGTAAGAATTGTGACAAAAGCAGAATAAGTACTTATGGGAGGCAGGGCAATGCCCAAGTCCCTTGAATCCCCTGCAGTCAACAAGTGTCCAAAATCAAAACTGAAGGTTTAATGGAACCATATCAGTCAACCCTGGACCTTCTTAAAAGTCCTTTACTAGTCCTAGACACTCTATAGCATTGAAAAATGAGAAAACACAGCTAAGAGAATGGTTACCTTCTATTAGCAGGATTGGCAAAATTTGGAGGAGAAAAAGCATTTGATTTGGAATTGGAAATTTGAGCTTTAGTGCTTGCTCTATAGTGGACAGTGGAGAGAGGCAAGTGCAATAAATTTCTTCAAATGTAAGGCTGGGATTAATCTCTTTTTCATAGGTTTATGTGAGATGAAAATACTGTATATGAAAATGCTTTAAGTACTGGGGACTGAACTCAGGGGCACTTTGCCACTGAGCTACATCACTGGTCCTTCTAATTATTTTTTTGAGACATCGAGTTGCTAAGTTGATGAGGGTGGCCTTGAATTTGAACCCTGGGATTACAGGCATGCACTGTTGTGCCCACCTAAAAACACTTTAAAACTACAAAATGCTACAAAAAATTAAGTATCAAGTAATTTTTTTAATGGAGCTCCCTTTGAAGAAAATAGCCTTGAACTCAAAGCAAACCACTTGAAGACCATAGGGGGGTGCTGATCTGTCAAAGGTGGGTGGGGAGGTAGGAGAAAAGCCTTAGCCCCCAATAGCCTCTAAGGCCTCACGGGAGAAGGAGCTGTTTAGAAAGCTGACTGTAATGTATTCCTCTCTTCCTAGGTAATGGCTGAGATAAGCTAGAATAAGGTGTCTTTGTGCAAATAAATGAACGTGGCTGGGCAGCCTGCTTGCTTTCCTAGCAGGTAATTATTAGTGGCTCATGAGGGCTTCCAGGGACACAGCGACCTGGGAGCATGGAAGAGCCTGTTTCATTGGCATCCCCAGGCCAAGTGTTCTTTACTCTCTAGGACTTCCCTGGGATTGAACTATCCTCATCACTTTGGTCCAGTTTGCTACCCTTTCTTCCCACAAGTGGCTCCTCCATAGGGCAAGGTATAATGGAACCTGAGGGATGACAGCATATTCCACAGTGCTTGAAGGCACTGTGGGGAAAAGCCAGAGAGCACGGGGAGGGGACAGATTTCGATTCTGAAAGGATGCAGCACAACATGGAGCTAAAGTGAAGAAGGAGGACCCACTTTTCCTTTATGTTTTCTTTCCCAGATGTAACATTCCTTCCTAAATACACACCAGTAATCAGTGTGGGACCTCATTTCTGGCATGCAGATATACCATCTCCTAACAGTAACACTTGCTTGTAATGCTTTTATTTATCTTTGCTTTTTAAAAATGTAGGGTGGGGAGAGAAGAAAACCAGGGCTGTACCCAGGCTACTGCAGCCTTAAGAATGAGCTCTCCAGGGGGACATCTTTCTTTTTGATGCCAGCAAGGAAGAAGGGAAATAGGTCAGGGCGGAAGCCTGAGTTTTTGGTCCAGCATGAGGAGGTCATTTTCCAGGCAGCAGCAAGGGGCAATTTCTGAGGTCTCAGAGAAGACAAAGGGGTCATCAAGAAAGGCCTTGGAAATGATCACTGAACCCCCTTCCTGCTGGGAATGGCACCTCCTACAGCCAGGAACTGAAGAAGAGAGAGAGAGAGAGAGAGAGAGAGAGAGAGAGAGAGAGAGTGTTAAATTGTGACACCGATCTCTTTTAGTAATATCCTATGGCCCCCCCTTCTCTTAAAGTTCAGGTTTCCCCAACATAGCAGCAGGCAGTGTTAAGTGTGCTGGCCAGCTGGCCTTCTGGAAGATAGAGTCATGGGATTCCAAATGACTGCTACATTCATGACAAAGGGCCTCAAAAGGGAGAAGATGGCTAGACTGCTATATCAATCTTTTAGACAGAAACACCAAGGCAAGATAGAATCACATACCCAGGACCACATGATAACCAGACTCTGAAAATCTCAGAGTCCACACTGATAAGCTGGTTACTTACCCATTGGCTAATGCCATGTCTCATCACTACCTCTGAGAAGATGCTAGCAATGGGCACAATTAACCATCTGGGAAATTACACCACATCTTCTTGTTTTGGTAGTTGGCAGGAAACTGCCTTAAAAAGGCAGCTGTATGGGGGGGGGTGTCACCAAGCACATGCTGTCCAATGGGACATAGCACTCACAGCTCACAGTCACAGCCATAGCAACAGATTCAATCATCTCATGTTGTATGGTTTAGTAGCAGCCCAGACTCAATGGCAGGGGATGAGAGAGCCAACCCCCACTTTCAGGGCAACCATGAGCCATTTAAATGTAGTTCAGCATACTCCACAGGCTGTCAGCAAACTTTTGGTAAATATTTTAGGCTTTGCAGGCCACATTTTTTCTGTCTTAACTACTCAGCTCTGAGTTACTTTGAGCTACAGTGTGAAAGCAGTCATGGACAGATATAATAAAGAATTAACATGGCTGTGTTTCAACAAAACTTTATTTTAAAAGCTGGCAGGGGTCAGTTTTGCCCAACCATACCATACAACACCTGAGTTTGGCAAGGAAGAAATGCTGAGCTCCCTGGACCTCCTCTGAGTAAAGGTTAAGACTGAAGTCCTCTGAGAGTTCCTTGGCTACTCTGGGTTTCAAGGTTACAAAGAGAATCTGATTATCATTCCTCCTGCCCTGAGGTTGGCAAGCACCACCAGAACTCCCAGACCAATGAACTGGAACAGGTTTCCCGGATCTCCAACTCAGGGAGAACCAAAGCCAACAGGAGCTAATGGCTGAGAAGAAGCACCATGTAGAGCAGGGACAAAAAGAAGTGCAAGGAAAGATGGCAGGAAAATAGAACTGAGTGGTGGCTGGAAACATCAGTGGCTTCTAGCCGAGTCAGTTTAATGCAATGTCAGGAAAGCAGGATGATCAAGCCTTAAGATAACGGGGGCCATCTGACACTCTCAGCCTCCACATGAGGATACAGGATGGAAAGACAATTCTCTCTCATTCAAAAGAGAAGAAGAGACAGGCAGAGATTCCCGCACTGCCCACTGACAGCCTGGATAACACTTAGTAAACGTGGCCCATTTTCCAGTGCAGGCACCCTGCAAGCTAGCTTCCTGTTCCCTTTCTGGGAACATAGGGCATAGGGACAGTGACCATTACACAGTCCCTCCCCATCTAGATCCTTCTCCAGTCAGTTTATGCTTTCATGTATGTGACAACCGGGCCTCTGTGGGATTCTCCTTTCCTATAATGCAGATGAACAGTAACTGGGAAAAGCATGCAGTGGGAAGAAATCTTGGCCCCAAATAAGATAATATCAGCAAATGTTTAGCAAAATCAAGGGAGAAGATGGGGCAGGGCCAAGGACAATCACACCTTCAGAACACCTGGTTATGCTTGATTATCAAGGGAACTGACACAAGACACAAAAAACCAGTTCAACTGTGGCCACCCAGCAGCGGCTTGACTCCAGAGTTCTTGGAGGGAAATACACGGCACAATGGAGGTGTCCTGCAGGTAAGGAAACCCGGGGTGAAGGCTGCGGGCCCATACACTGCCTCCCTGGCACTTACACAGCCCTTTCTTCTAAGGGAGGGAAGGGTCTTGGTGTCTAGGGGTTCCTGAGGATCAGATTTCCCTCCTTTGCCAGATCCTTGTTGGGGGGTGGGGGTCAGGGGAGAGCAAAGAAAACCATTCCCCAAGATGAGTTACAGAATAAAGGTGCTGGTGCTACTCAGGTAAAATGAAATGAATAAATTTGTTACACAACAAAACCCCTCTTCACTCTGACACTGTTGAAAAACTGTTTTTTCATTCATCCTATGAGGGAAGATGCCCACAACTGGTTCCTTTACTCAACATCTTGTCCATTCATAGCTTAGGTCATACTCATATCTCCTCTGGATAATGATCCTTCAGAGCAGCTTGCCCAAGTCACGTAAGCAGTGAAGAAACGCAGCAAGGTTCTTTACCAAGAGACCCGTGCCAACAGCTATGAAAGACTGGGCTACTACAATCAGGAAAGATAAATATCAACTTTGGATTTGAATAAGAATCTGCAAACTCATATGCCAAGGGCATCAAAGAAGGTGGGGAAAAATTTCAACTTTTTCATTGGTAAATATGAACAATACAAAGAGGTAAGGTCACAGTAACCATGCAACAGTGGAAGAGCACTGGGTCACTCATTCCTTTTAAGTGGTCAGTATTGTCTTTGACCCATCCCTTGTCCTTCTGGGTATCACCAGGGGGTCAGAAATAAGATCAGGAAGAAAAGTGGCTGGGAGAACCAGAGTCGAAAAAGAAAGGGAAAGAAACTTTGGGGAATGTAAAAAAACAGGAATATGATTCTGGTGAGTAATTTGATTTCTGTAGCTAATTGAGAACATTTCCAAAAAACGTCTTAGGCAACCCAACCAAAGGGTTCCTTCCCTCTAGCCAAAGCACAAGAAGCAAGCAAGCATCAAGCCCTACTTCCTCTGGTGTCTTCCAGTCGTGAACTCAAGTGGACTCTGCTGCTTTTTCTGACAGCTATTCTCTAGAGTTCAATATCCAAAGGACAACAAAGGAAGAGAGAGAAATTCTACATGACTGGTCCTTTCCATGTAATCTCTGGGCCATTTCAAAAACTGTACCATGTTTTGATAGACAACTAGAGTGGAGTCTTGAAACACTTCTATAGCAGGGAGCTGTCCTTAATTGATAAAAATTCAAGCTACATCATAAAGTTGGAAAATGGCGGCGGGGGTGGGGGTAGGGGAATAGGTAGGCTAGTCAATATCAAGGATTTCTGCTTCACATGTAGAAATACATCTTAACAAAAACAAAACAGACGGCAATGTGAATCTGATGATACATTAAGCACCCCAACTACTGTACAGATAGCAACAAAGCAGATGCAATAACGCCAAGTGGTTGCAGTTGACATTTGGGAAATGGAACCAGATCTCCTGAATTGAGAATTAGAAATTTGTTTCTTTCACAAAATAAGAAGGCAGGGTAGAGTAATCCCAAAGAGGTGGCAACCAACAGCAAGAACACTGCTTGTCAAAAGTCTAAGTGGCGGTTCTCTGAAAGGCAGGGGAGCCCGACAGCAGCATTCAGGCTAGCCTCCCATACCTCTCACACCTAATGTGTTTGCTTTGCTGGCGATTTAAGTTAAAACGAGATGTTGAAACTTCTACGCAGGTTTTTGTACCATGGAACACCCTAAAGATGACAAATACATCTGCTTCCAGAATCTGAGATTCATGAGAGAGAAATCCTCTAGGACCACACTGCGTGCAGTTCTGTGCATATTATGATACTGCATGAAAGCTGGAGGGAGCTGATAGACCTGATTGTAAAATAGGGACAAAGGCAGATCCCAAATCTCAAGTGTGAGCCTGGCCATTCCTCACTGCTCTTTTCTAGTGGCCACATAGCAGGATGAACAGCTGGCCTAGTCCTGGAAAGAAGATGGATCTGTTGACAAAGA
Organism: Glaucomys volans; assembly: GCA_020662805.1. NCBI lineage: Eukaryota > Metazoa > Chordata > Mammalia > Rodentia > Sciuridae > Glaucomys > Glaucomys volans. The sequence continues at coordinate 66,792 of JAJEJO010050453.1, forward strand.
CTGGAGCAAAATGAGCAGGTAGAAGGGCCCCACAGCAGCTGAGAGGCTGACTCCTGCCTGCAAGAGCCAGCCCAACAGGCAGAAACAGAAATACAATTAAATTAAGTCAGAAAACCTGCTACAGAAAATGCAATTACTCAAAGATACAAATAAATGTTCAAAGAAAATTGGCCCCTGACAGGGTTAGTCAAGCTTCTAAATCCAGCTGGAGGCAGGCAGCTCAGGCTAATTCGCCAAGGAGGAGGACTGCAACACTGGAGGCTCTCTGCATTGGGGTCCTGGCCGGCTGGTGTGGTGTTCACCACACATCCCAGGCCACCAGTGGAGAGGAGACATTGGGAGTGGCTGGCCAATGATGCACAGCTCAAGGAAATAAGATATGGGCAGACACAAGAACCACTCACAGATGTGCAAGGCTGGACAGTGGAAGAAGTGGCCACTCATCTCTGACTTGGCAAAAAACGTCAGACCAAGGGAAGGCGATTTTCCTGTTGCTCCCACACAAGAGGCAACTGGGATAAATCCTACCTCTCGCTGTAGCACCAGCTCCTTGGTGAAAAGTGTGGCTTCCTCGCTGAACGGCTCTCCTTCCTGCACCAAGCCTGGGAGGTTTCGGGCTCCTCTGGGGCATTCGATGCCTGTGTCAGGAAAAAAGGACAATCTGTGATGAAAAGGTTCCAACAAGGCTTGCTGCCCAGCAAGGACAGTCCCCTGAGGCCTCCAACGTGGCAGGTGTTAGGTATGAATTCCATCCGATCTGATGCTAACATAGAGGTACGGAGAAGTGGGAGGAGGGGTGTAGTTCTTATAGGTGGGAAGACCCATGACTGTGCACACCCCATGCCGCAAGACTGTACCCCTCCCTCCCTATGGGTCCTTAGCTTCAGCCATCACTTAAATTAAAAGCTCCCTTGCCAAAGTGACACTGCCATCCCAGTCACTGTGCCTCCCCAGAGCCACAGCAGCTGACTACAGAATTTTCTCCTTATTGTCTTTCACATCAAGTTCTAAAGTGTTAATTCAGTGTAATTTTTCTCTTCAAATAAGCTTCCCCACTCTGTCCTTTGATTGTATTTTGGACCCTACTACCATCACGCTTTCAGTCAGAGTGTGAGACAGAAAATACCAGAATACTGATGAAGGTACCTATAGGCCAGTGAGACCTGGGTTCACACCCTACCTCTGTTATTTATTGACTTCATGAAGGCCAAACTGCTGAATAAAGTCTGTTTCCCTGTTTGTAAAGAGATACAAAATAACATGTCTACTTTACAAGGTATGCACTAGGAGAGATTATCCATGTAAAACAGGTTATGTGTGTAAAAAGGTCAGAACAGTGCCTGACACATGGAAAGGTTCAATATATTTTAGCTATTCATCATTGCTCTTAGCAATCTCCATGTTCAAAATCTCAGTCTTCTTTGACCCTCTAGCCTCTAAGATTCCTAAGGCTAAGAAGCCTATTTTTTCTACTTGTTTATATCCAGTGACAGTTATTCCCCCCCCTTTTTTTTAAACAAAATAAGTGCTCATTAACTAACATGGACTGTCTTTTCTTTCTTTGATTCAATCACTCACTTTGAAAATACATTTATCACTAACAGTGGTTGTCCGTGACAGATCATGCAATATGTTACATTTTGATATCTGGGTAAGACTTATAAATATTTCAAAGTAATTCATACTACAGCTGTAATTATAAAGCAAAAAGCTGAATAGAGCTAGAGACACAGAAAAAGAAAATGATGAAAATTAGAGAGAGGATACATTTGGTGTCCATGCCTCTGAACGGCTTGTGGTCCCTCCCGCTGCAATAACACGGAATGAGGAGTGCTCATTCACAAACAGCCCAAGAGAAGGGACAAGACACTTGACCTGGGAGACCAGAAGCAGGGCAGTTAGGCTACTGCAAACAGGCACGCTGGGGAGAAGAGATCCTGTCACTGCTGGGACAGAAGGTACACCTGCTTATGGGTAAACCTAGGTGGCTGCCCATGTTTGTGGCCAGGGTATAGATTAAGGATCACAAAGCCTAGAAGGCACTAGTCTGCATCTTGGGTTCTCAGTAGATGAAGAATAGAACTTTCCTTCTGAGCCTCCAGGCCTCATAAATAGAACAGATCATACCCAAGGCTCCCACAGGTTCGGAGGGTAGTGGCAAGAGAGAGACTGCCTCAGGGGAGCAGCAAGAGCTGGTAGCAGTGACTACTCTCCCAACCTTTGCAAAGATGGGAAAGCTGAAGGTGGTTAAGAAGTTCACCAAGGCTGTCTCATTTCTTACATTTCAGTATACCAGGCAGCAGGAAGGTGGAACTTATTTTTGTACAAGTAGGCAAGAAACTCAGGAGCCAAAGAGCCTGAGATTAACCCTGAAGGGAGAGACAAGGCTAGAGTAAAATGGAATGAAAGACAGCCCATGTTTTTAACAACACCAATGGTCAACACCACTTTTCATCTTATATCTGCAAACTAAGCAAGAGCAGAATTGCCAGAGAGAAAAATAAATGATTCTGTTGAACTATTTTGCCACATACCCATACATAAAACCTTGCTGCAGAAACAAGAACAATGCAAAAAGCAAGCGTTCACTCTTTTTCTGATCCTTGCAGCAGAGCTGGGGTACTGTGGGATGGGGCTGCCGTGCCCTGGGGCTAGAGTTGCGATCAGCAAGGTAGGGGCCAGTAGGAACTGAAGGGAAAAAACTTTCACTCGGAGGGCAACCAAAGACTTCAGAGCTTCACAGGCTGAGTACTTACTCAACTCCTCTGTCACTTTTTGGTATTCTGAAATAGCAAGAACCTGGTCAAGTTGCAGAGATTCTAGCAGCAATCTCTGAATCCTAAGAACCACCATGTGATTAAGCTGAGAAAACACAGTGGCTCAATGGGCCCAGGGAGTTAAACAAATCAAGTAGAAATGCATTCAAAACATTTTCACGAGAGGGTCCTCTGGGCCCGTGGAAACCAAACCACAGCACTCTGTGTGGATGGAGAGGAAAGGAGGGCCTTTGTTAACATTGCTTCTCAACATCCAGCAGCTGGGCTCCGTTTGTCAGCTGAAGCAGGCTGTTTCTCTGCCCTTTTTAAAGTGGAAATAAGTAAACATCCATTTGCATCAATTCCTGTCAGACATTTGGGCAAGAAAAGGGAAAGGAATTTCTCTTTGACCTGTCTCCTCTGAAGTAATCCCTTGCCAAGAGACAAGGGGGCCCTCAACAGAACACCAGACAGGGAGCTGCTCGTGGAGGGGGGCAAGGGGACCTATTACCAGACCAAAGTTCAAAGTTTGAGCCAGAAGAACAGGAAGGATTTTATATCTGAATGCATGAGTGTTAGAAATTTGCTGAGCCAAGTTATATCCACAGATGAAGGATAGTGTAGATGAGTGTTTTTTCAGACTTCTGTTACCAACATACAAATTAACATGAGCTCATAACCATATATATAAAGTATCTACAAAGCAATGGTTAATCTTGACTATATAGGTTACCTGATAGTCTCTCTTCTGCTCCATATCATTAAAGGAAAAAACAATATGGCTATGACATGAATTGATTTAAGACCCTGAGTGGTACACAACACACAGTTGGAGGAACACAAGCAGAGAATGAGGTGTGAAGACCGGAGGGTTTATCAGGCTCCTGATTTGCTTGTGTCCTAAGGGGTCAAGAGAGAAGGTAACAAACACACTGTCCACGGACAGAGAGGAGACCATGCAAGTGCAGGACTTCTAATGCCAGCAAGGCAGTTGCTGCTGCCAGAAGTCCAGTGCCTGCCGCTGCCCAAGGCATGCTGCACCTTCATTCAGATGAGGCCCATACTGCTAGGCTGCTGTCCCTGCTGGGCTGCTTTCTCATTAACAGAATGGACTTTAACCAAAAATGATAAAAGGAAATGATAGAAGGAAATAAAAGGTGGGTTCTCACACAGCAAACCCAAGGCTGCTGCAGCTGGGTTAGGTAGGTGGGCAGCAACAGACAGCTCCTCAGCATAGGGCCTCACACTGAAAACACCAAGGGAGAGCTCACCAGAGTTCCAGAAGCCTCCCTAGCCTGGTGAGGAAATGCTTGTAATTCTGGATCCTGCACATTACCACTAACAGCTACCTTTTCTGATAACACAGCCATCGTGGTGCTGCCTGCTGATAAGGGCACATGGACTCAGCTGTACTTCCAACGCCATGGATGCAAAATAAGGGCCTGGCTTCCCCTTGACACTGACACCATTTGAGAAACACAAATATTTTGTTTTAATGAAAAAAGGAAAAACTATGTCTATATCCTAAGTATTCTTGAGCATTTTCCTTTCCTATCATGAGCTGTGCCACAATGAAGAGAGAACCCATGGGCCTACTTAGTTGAGTTCCACAAAGGCAGAGGCAGAGGAAGCAGGTGACACATGCTCCCCCTCCAGTTCCATATGGCTCCCCTATCTCATTAAAACCCTACAGACACATCTGCCTATAGGTAAAATCTCATTACTTTCCACACCTTTTCTAAGCTTTCCACAGTATGAATGGTTGACCAAGATCACTTAAAACCAAAAATAAAGAGCATTTTGCCTGATTTCTGTTGGATTTAGGGAGAGAAACTTCAGTACTAGCTGTCAGTGTACTGTGGTTTGGTTTTTGCACTGCCACTGACAAAACAACTCCTCCAGGCTCACAGTCTCCTGTCTATAAAATGAAGGGTCTGCAAAGCCTCACCGGGCCATAAAATCTAACAGTTTTGATCATGCCCTTTTGAGATTCCTCACCCAACATCTGACTCATGGAGTTCAGGGTGCCTCCTTTCAAACTTAAAATGCTGGACTAAGGAGTAATCATTCTATTAAAAAAAATTATACACTTAGAGACATTGACTAACTAGGTCAATTAACACAAACACTTTGGCCAGTCAGCTCTGGAACAAGAAGAACAAATTTTTGTTAATGACAAGATAATGGCTATATAAGAGATTCTATTGATGGTAATGTGAAGGTTATGTATTGCACTGAATATTTTACACTGTATGTTGAGTTTTATGATAATTAAGCCTCAGGACTCAAAGCGTGTCTGTTTTTTCCTCTATTTGGCAGTGGGAGCCAAGGGGAAGTATGGCAAATCTGCCCTGGCCAGAAGTGACAGCTTCCCAATGGCACTTAGTCCAGCAAACAAAGGCCAGACAATAGCAGAAGGAAACAAAACTAGTGGAAACAAAAGCCAGTTTGAAGGATTAGTAGATGGTGCTTACTGCACGTCCACTGTGTTCTCCCTGCTATGGCCCCCATCAAAGTCATGGGGGCAGCAGAACCTGCCTTCTGCCCACCTAGGACATCCAAGAACTCCACAGCTCACCAGCCTCCCCTCCCTCCATTTTACTAACCCTTGTCTACTCTGGGCTAGGCACATGTTGGAAGGTGGGAGAGCATACTTCATGCTCATCAAGATCAATTACCTGCTAGAAAAGACACATGTGATAGATAGTTGGATTATGCTAGGCAAATGCATGCCCGTCTGGGAGACTGTAGGCAGAAAGCAGTGGGTGAGTCAATCATGGGGCCCACCATGCCACGTCCCTTGCTAGGAGACAGCCTTGGGCAACTATGTTTCCTAGCACATGAGAGTGGCCTCTGTTCTCTTCTCTCTCCACAGCCGGGAATACGAAGTGGGAGCAGAAGGTGGGGAATAGCAGGGAGGGGAAGGAGAGTTATCACTGCATCAGATTCCAAGAAAGCCAATCTGTAGTCAGACAGGCAATAAGGAAAAACTCTGGGGCTGAGGATGTAGCTCAGGGGTAGAGAGCTTGCCCAGCATGTGTGAGGTCCTAGGTTCCATCCCCAGCACCAGAAAAGAAAAGAAAAGAAAAGAAAAGAAAAGAAAAGAAAAGAAAAGAAAAGAAAAAAGAAAAAAAAACTCTCTCCAAACAGAAATGATAGCCACCAGGTGAACCAACATGATTCTCTTTCTGGAATTGGAATGGGGCAGTGTATAAAACAGAAGCCCATTCAGGAGCTAGAGGAAGGAGGTGTTGAGCAGTGGGGATAGTCTGCATTAACAATGGAGATTCCCTGGACCCTCTCAGACCCAAAGTCACACTCCAGATTCCAGGACCTAGAATCCTGTTATTTTCATGGATGTCCTGGTAAACCTACTCTCTCCCCTCATTGCCTTCATGAGCTGGTCAAACTAAAACAGAAAGTGCTTCTGAGGGCGGGTACTGTGTCATATTCAGTTTCTATTCTTTCCTACATCCAACACACTGTCTAGCACACAGAGACACTGCAGATCCTCAGTATGTTTTGAATGAATGAACTTTAGTGAAAAATCCTTTGACTTGGTAGGGTCATAGACTCTAAATGAGGTCTAGAGCAATCCAGGAGAGGGATCTACAGAATCCTTAACTATACACATCCCACTTCCCCATGGTTACATAATACTTGAAGGATGAGAAACAGCATAGCTACACCTATGTCTCCCACTGGTCTTTAAACTGGCACACTTGGAAAATGCAGTTTAAACCAGAGATGAAGCAATCATTGCTGAGCCTCAACATCTGGGAGAATTGTGGCTGGGGCACAGGAGAGATGCTTAGCTTCCAATATAACAGAAGAGGAAAACAATTCCCACATATGACCTATGATTAGCAGTAGGAGGCTACATGGCCACATGGAAATGCAGAAAACTGGAGCACACTTAAAGAGAGCAGGGGAAAATGACTCAGGGGCGGGGAGGCCTGCCTTTAAAGGGAAGATAAAAGGTGCTAAATCTGTACAGCTCGGCTGAGTGGTGACTAAGAGGGTGACACGATAACAATCTGCAAATATTTGAAAGGTGTAAACACAAGAAAGGAGGGAAAATGCTTAGCCTAAAGCTGGGGGTGTAATTATTAGGGGAAAGAAAATCTGGACAACAGTGTGGGGATGACTACTGGGTTATAAATAAGTTCCCTAATGGTAATGAAAATACTGTCATTCTCTCCTAAAGGCAAAAGGTGGTCAATCACAACATTTATCCCTCTTCTTACTGTGAGACTGGCCCAGACCAGTGAGTTATGGCTTCGTTTTCTATATTTAGTCAAAGACCTCATTAATAGTATTTAAATCTAAAAACCTCTCCTTTAAATACTGGTCCCTGAAATTTCACCACAATTTTTACTGATCAAACCACACAGGAGACAAAACAGTGGTTCTGGTGGGACTTTTAGAACAAAAACAGGCTTTATCTACTAGGAACATACCTGGCTAGCAAAAAAAGTGGGGCTGAGTGCAGACAAGAGGGACAGACAGCCACGACAGGGACATGAGACCAGATTGTCTTAACCACTGGGTCATCTTCATCCCTAGTCTCTAGGACCCTAGGCAGGATTGCTGATAAGTTTTCCAGATGGGAAACTATGAACACCTCTCCCTCTCCAGTCCCCTGGAGTAATTGTCAAGGACAAGGCAAGGCATGGAAAACAAAAACAAAAACAAAAACACCAAAATAAGCTTCCTGTCACACTGACTGCACTCCAATACCTTTGCCTGAGATCCTGCTGTTGCAGCTACTCAATTTATAATCCACAGGCTCTCAGAAGAGTTTTTTTACCCTCAGATTCAATTAGTTCCATGTCTGTACCTTCCCTGCTACCTTTCTCCCTACCAACAAACAAAAGTAAAAAAAAAAAAGGCCACTACACAGAAAGCCTGACACTTAAACTGTGTATATAGGTTAAGAGAGGCAGTACTTCTAAGTCTGTTCAGGATAATTTCAAACAGTCTTTGGTGATAACAGTATAGATATAACTCTTCCCTTCTTAAGCATCAAGAATAAGAACTCAACCATCGACAAAAGACAGAGAGGCAGGTAGGCAATCTTTTTAAGGAATGTGGCTATCACTTAAATGTATACACACAGCCAAATCAGTTCAAGTTGTTGGTTCTTAGAACTGTAACACATGTCATGCATTAAAAGCTTGCTCTTAGTTCTTGCTCACAGGTGTTATAGAAATTTGGGGGTCTTAAGTTCCAAGTGCTGTCCAAGAATCAGTTGGCAACCAAGATCTGCAAGCCATTTAGCATCTACATTTCATGTCCCTAAAATGATCCAGACAGAAAGGGAAATGGTAGACTCGTTGGTTCCTACAAGTTAGCTCCACATGGTATAAGGCTTCAATTTATATGAAAAGGTTCAGAAATAAAGTAAGGATTTCGCATTGCCTCAAATTCTTTATTCTCTCCCTTGTTCTCTAAATCTCTACTTTGTTTCCTCAGGGGAGGTAGCATCTTGTGGGCCTATTTTGGAACATGCCACTGCTAAAGCTTCTTCAATGATCAGAATAAAGGGATAAAAGAAGAATGAAGGAATCCTAATTAAAGGGATCAAACATCTCAGGTAATTGTAGTCAAGGGAACCAGAACTGGGCAGGAGCTAAGAATGAGGCTGTATTTAGTTCATGGTTCTTTAGGATAGACTTTTATTAGGTTGTTCTGATTTTGTGATGTTTGATGCATTTGTTGAAAGACCAGGGACTAAAGTTAATTGGGTATAGGAACAATAATACCAAATCTTTACAATGCAGTGAGAACTCCCTTTGAAGAAAGGAAGGAAGATGGAAGGGAGGCATCTACAGAAAGGAAGCGTAGTGCTTGGCTGTTAAACACGCTCTAAGTTTCTGACACAAATCATAATAGACACTGCTAGTCATTAACAGAGCCCCATTCTGCAGTTATTTGCAGTAAAGGATATAGCAGTTTGGGGACACAGTAGATGCTCAATAATTGCTAGCTGCATGAATGCCAGAGGGGAAAAAATGTAGCAGAAACAGATACAACAAACCTGTTAAAACAATCTCCATCCTGTGTTCTGTATGCATAAGAGTTAACACTTGGAGAGTTAATGAGGAATTCTACTAACACTGATTTCCAGGTCTTTAGGGTGAGTATGTATTAAATGCCAAATACTGATCACAGTAAGCAGAAGAGGCAAGGGGAGGGGTGGTTCGAGGGCCTCGCACTAGATTTCTTGCTCAGTCTCGCCAGGCAGTATGCAGAACTGGCTTTACCAAACTTGATTTATGTTAGCTTTAGTCACCAAAGAATCACTCCCAAAAGGGAGAAAAGCTCTTACAGATAGCGCTGGTACAGCAAGTAACAATCAGGACAGCTCTGGAATAACCTCCTATAATTCTCCCCATTGCAGAGCAAGATCTGAAAGCAATGATTTTTAAAGAGAGAAAAAAATGCTCATTGATTAACAAGGTTTTCCCCTTCCTGTGGCATTCTGAGAATGTGGTCACAATCAACCAGCTAGGCTGTCTCTGGGACTGGAGGTGGCAGGCTGTTGGTTTCCCAAAATACATGCTTCTTTTGGGGGTTTGCTGCAAGTAGAAGCTGTGACCATGTCACTATCAACTAGTGGCAGAAGAGTACAACTGGGCATGGATACACTGGTGCCCTCCAAGTATGTCTTCCCCTGGGTTTCTTTTCATTTTCCACATCAAATTAGAGCCTTGTGTCTTCATTAACAAACAGAAAACAGAGTCTGAGGTCAAAAGCTAGGGCCACAATGGCCTTTTAAATGACAGGAAGGTGCCCACAGGGCTCAGGCTTTTATGTAACACAGAGGCTCTGTGGAGACAGCACCTAACAAGCACCAATAGGAGCAAGGAGGGGGAGTTGGTTTCTATGAGAACCTCAACTTTGCTTTTTCTGACTTATTTTAAACATGGAACTTTATCTTTGAATCAAACAGAACTTAGATTTATTTTTCTTTTTTTCATTTCTGGCACCAAAGGGTTCCTCATCTTGGTCTTTTTTATTCCATATTAATGGATAAAGAGAAAAATTTGAATCTACTGTGTAGGCTCCTATAGAGATTAGCTTCAGGGTGGGGAGAAAGTCACAGGAAATACCCACGTGGATCGTCCAAGTACAAGCTTCCAGAAGGTATTCTGGCACACACCTGGCAGCCAAATGTAAAAGCTACTTACTTGCATAAATTTAGAGTGACTTTTTCCAAACCAACCTGTGTTGTGTTATTTGAACAAAATGGTTGAGGTGAGTTGTACTTCCAAACTATTGCCTTTCTTGAGCTTTCACTCAAAGAAAATTGCTCTGGGCTCCTCCTCCTAGGGCAAGTAAATTCCAAATGTCTAGAAATTGGTATCTTCAGCTTGTGAAACAGGGGGGAGGAAAAGCCAGGAGTGTCGGGAATACTAAGAGCCATGAATCAAGAGAAAGAATAAAAAGCCTGAGGGCTGAGAAGCTGAGTTAGAGCCCTTTACCACTTTTCTTACTAACTTTACTTGAGGCTGGGGGCGGGGGGGGGGAGGGAGATAAAGGAAGAAGGAAGAGAAGAGGAGGAAGAGGGGGAAAAGCAGAAAAATAAAGAAATAAAGGAATTTTGAGGAGCACGGGCAGATCTTGGACACGGATACACCTTGTTTTGATGAGCAGCTTGGCTTCTGGGTTATAGGTAAAGAATGTCATTCCTTTTCTGTTTTCTTTAGTTATCACACTCTAAAGCAGCAGAGAGCATCCTGAGGAATAAGTCTGCCCACTGTTTTTAACCAACACATGAACCAAGAATGATTTTTACAGTTTTGATTGGTTGAAAAAAGCCCAAAGGAATATTTCATGACCCAAGAAAATGGCCTGAGATTCAGATCCCAGTGTCATAGATGAAGTTTTGTTGGGAGACTGCCACACTCGAAGTTGAGTAGTTGTGACAGAGACCATAAGGCCCACAAAGTCTAAATTATTTACTGTCTGGCCCTTTATAGAACATTTGCCAACTCCCACTCTCATGTGTGCTGGTCTAAAACAATTCAGGCGGGCAGAGAGTTCAACTCCCCAGAATGAGAATGTCAGGACAGGCAAGAGCATCAGAATCGTTTAAATTACAGTACTAATAAATATACTAAAACTCTCATGGTCAAACAACCTAGAAGGTAAAGAAAAGGAACCATGGCTCAAGGGAAATTGAGGCAGAGGACACTGAGTGCAGGTATATGCCCTCTACCCTTCTCTCCTGGGCCCTGTTTATGACGGCCCTTTCCCTGTTCTTGTCACTCAGACTTCTGCACTCAAAACATGCACCTCTAGCTCAGATCTTGAAAATGCCAGACTTGCCACTCTGCTCCTCATGTAACTGCTTCCCCTACTCCCTGATGATATCCATCTACTGCCACATCTCTAGTGCAGAAGTCTTTGCTCAGGCTGTCTTTCTATTACTGAAACTGAGAGGATCTACAAGATGAGCATGGCATCAACCCTATAGTGAGGCTCTTTCCTCCCTTAGTTTCTTTCTGCTGTGGTCCTCTCTCTCTGTGCCTCATGATTTGTCTCCTGCTATCACCCTTAGTCACATCCTGGGCCCTTCTTTTTACCATGGCCACCATCCTACAGCAGGCCCATCCATTCTCACCTTCTCCAACAGGGTGATCTTTGTGGAACCCACAGACATGCAATCCTGAACTATCCTAAGTTTTAGATCCCATTTCAAAATGTCTAACAGAGGTCTTCCATTGAATGTCCCACCAACACCTCAAATTCAATGTAGCGAGACAAAACTCATCTTCTTCCTCCTCCAGAGTTTCCTCTTCTAGCTCTAGCACTACCATCTTTCCAAGCTGAAAACGTCACTCCTCTTTGATTCTTCCCTACTCTACCCACATGACCCAATGATTGCCACATCCCAACACTTTCACTAATTTTGCCTTCATAGTTTTTGCTCTCATTCTTCAACACAATTCTGCTTCTTCAGATTGTCCCATCTGGCTAAGAATCTTCTGATTTCCCTGACTGCCTGCCCTCCACTTCCCCCTATTTTGATTCTTTATATGTACAGCTACCAGAATAATCTTCCTAAAGCACATGTTCTCCTCAAAACCCTTGAGTGGCTTCTATACTTACCAAATAAAAGAGGAACTCAACAATCTGACGTTCCAGGCCCTCTAAGATCTGATGCAATTCCATGGGACCACATAAAACATCCATTACACATCTGACAGCCCTTCAAATATTTGAAGACACAACTTCTATTTCTTCTTATCATGTCTTATTTTCTCTGAGCTAACTATTCCCAAGGTCCTCACAAGACAAGAAGTTGATTTCCTACTATTCTACTCTTTTACTTTTGTAAACCTACATAATATGAAGGGAGTCTTCAAAGTGGAAATACCTTCTAGCTTTAAAAAGGTCTGAAGGGAGTGTGGGGTGTGCAGTGGAGGGCATCCCTTCTTCTGCATTGCTGAGAGCCAGCTTGTGGGAGCTTAGGCAGAGAGAGGTGCTGCTTTTGGGGAGAATCAGTGTGTGTGTGTGTGTAGACTGCTTATCAGTCCTCTCTCCCTGTGACCAGGAAGTTGGACTTTTACCCCGGGCGAGCCAGCTCCATTAGTGTAGGAGGAACCCCCAGGCTGAGGGAAGGGAAGCCCACCAGAGACAGGGGAGGTGGAGCCTGGTCCTCTTGGAGACTTCCTGCCTCCCTGGCCCCCATTTCAGCCCATTTCCATTCTCTGTCTTCAGCAGCAGCCCCAGGTGCTGTGGAGACCCTGGTGGTATTGTGACAAGCAGTCTATTCATTTCCTTCTCTCATTCACTGACTCTCAGGGATAAAAGGAACAGCAAATCCAAACCACTGCCTAGAATCCACTTCACGGAATTCAGGGAAAGACTGTTCTAGCAAAGTGATTATTTCCCATTTGGAGGGAAAGAAAGGCTCTCTGCATCCTTTACTGTCCACTGATGTGAGATTGCAGCAATGACTATTTCAGTCACTACTGTGGTCTGCATGTGGGGAAGGCATGGTGTGCACACTTATTAAGGCTTTTAAGCCCCTGTCACAGTGTGGCAACAAGGCACCGAAGTACCAGATACAAAGTTTCAGTTGGAAAAAGGAAGACAAAGGGAGGACAGTGAGGGGGAAGATCAGGTACCCGACAGACTGGCTTCTGGGGTTTCTGCAGCCACACAGGAGATTGACCTGTGCTGTGAGGCTGTGCCTGTTGTCTGGGGACAGGAGTCTCTAGCATGCTCCTCACTGCAAAATGAAGGATGGTCTAGGGAGCCTGCCCTAAACTAGGATTCCTAATAAGCACAGGCCAGGGAAGGAAGTTTTTAGAAGGATGGGGGAAACTTCCTGAAAACAGCTCTTAATAGAACAGTCATCCTGACAATGATGCCTTGTGCTCACGGCAGTCAAAGGGTGCAAGTGTGCACAGGGGCACATGTGTATGTACCCACTTGCCCAAGGAAGGAGGGCAAAGAGGAACAGAGAGGGAGAAAAAAGAGAAGAGGAGTGAGGAGAGGAAGGAAGGGCTGAAGAAGCATCCCTGGCCTCTCTGAGGACTGGAATCACATGCAGGAGCCTCAGGTAAAAGAGAGCAGCTGTCACAAAAACCTCAGTCACTTGGAAAGAAGGAGACTAGCTCTGAGTCTCAGTGTGGGGTCTGGAGTGGAGAGGAGTGGAGCAGGGACAGCAATGGCTGGATCTCCGAGTCTCACTCCTGGGAGACATGAAGGAGCCACCCCTTCTCTGGCAAGGCTCTGGGGCGGCACACTCTCCTCTTCTCCTTCACAGCCCCAGGTGTGTGCCTGCACCCTGTCCCGTGCTGCACTCTGAGCAGAAGCTGGTCTGTCTGTGCATTCCCACGTTCCCAGCTCTCTCTGCTGTGTCCAACCCTGTCTGTCAGGCCATTCTCATCTTCTCACAAGAGGAAAGAAACCACATCAGCTGAAGCCTTTTAGACAGTGGTTACTAGCTCCTTAGAGATACAAACAGAGGGAAATCAATCAGCCCGGTAGTCAATCAATCTCTCGCTTGCTCTCTGTCTCTTTTTCACAGGCACGCATGCAAGCATGAGCAATGCTTCCCCTGAAGTGTGCCTCCTTGCTATGCTCACTGCTGGGGTACACAGAAAAGGCCTGTGACAAGGCCACTAAATTATAAAGAAAAATGCAGGGTTGTATGTCCTCACAAGGACCTTTGGGGAATCGGGGAGGCTATATGCTTTGGGTTTGCCTTTGTGATGTAATGATGTATTTTTGTTTCCTTAGGTTTTGCCATTAAAATAATTATATGTCCTCTAAAAATATAAAACAAAGCAAAATGAATGCTAGTCTTGGATAGGGTTTGTTCTTTCTGGGCTCTGCCTTCCACAGTCTATCAGGTGCCTGGACACCCCAGGGTCCAATGGATCCTTCCAGTTCGGAAGGCAATTAGATCTTTGGACATAAGAAATGCTTAGGCTATCCAACTGTGGACCCAGGGGAAAGGAAGAAGGCCTCCTCCATCCATCCAGCCATCCTAGGAGACACCAGCTCCTGAATGGCAAAGAGGACAGCTGTCAGCAAGAGGGTGGAAGCGGTGAGGCAAATTTCACAGCCTAACAGCCAAGAGAAAAACAAAAACAAGAGAAATGTTTCATATGGAGGCTGTCTCCCCTAATGTCACCAAACTGGAAAGTCCTCCGTTCTGCTATTCACCCAGCCTGAGCAGACAGCTGTTTGTGCTTGAGTCGGAGGAAGAGGTGAATGCTTTGCATGGGATTTCTCCCAATCAGTGGAACTTTGAGGTCACACCAATAATGTCAGTAATGTGGGCAGCCACAAAATGTGGGCTCACTTCTGTGTACTTCTGTGGAGCACGGAGAGCCACGACACTGCCCTTCAAGAGGAGCCATGCCAGTCGCACAGAAGGGAACCCCGACCCACCTGGTAACTGCAGGGCAGGAGGATTAGGGAAAGAACAGGAGAGAATCTTGAAGTACTGAGTCTGATCCAAATCACCGAAGTCACCTTGTGTGGACAGAGAGAACTAACATTTATCATTTGTTAGGGCCCTAACATTCTTATTTCCCTTTTTCCCATGTTCTGGCTGAGACACTATAATGTATTAATCTTTGTAGATGAGTGATGCGGTTTAAAATACTGCAGGGTTTGGCTGCCATTCCTTTCCCTGGGGTCTCAAAATAACTCCACACAAATCATTTTTGCTAAACACTCACTCAGGCAGCAGCTATTCCCTGCCAGAACACACATCTTATGTAAGGGAAGAAGCCACCTAGCTTGCTGGAGACAAGGGCGCTCCCTGAGAGACGGAACTGCATGCTGCCCTGAAACTCTGCAGAGCTGGGTTTTCAACCCATCCCTATCCCTTGCCAAAAGGCAGTAACACTGCCTGGAGACTGAGCACACAAGGAGGCTCAGGCGGGCAGGTCAGGGAAGGCCAACTAATTCAGGGCTGCCTTAAAACAATGCAACTCAGACACTTAGGGACTTCTTACTATGTAAAGGGTCTATTCAGCTACATTTTGGAAAGCAGTGAGAGTGAGTAACACGCCTCTCATAAGAAGCCTCACAGTTCACAGGGAGGTTGCTAAGGAGGGGACCTAAACAAAGCTATAGGAGGGGAACCAAAAGAATAAAGGGAAAAGGGATAGTGAATAGGGATGGCTGGAGAGCACATGGTGCTCCCAAACATGGTCCACAGGCAGTTTCAAAGCCTCCTCATCTCAAGGGAAGGAGTGAAAAGTCCTGACCCATGGGCTTTTGTAATACCCCACCATATGCTAGGCTTGGCTTTTATTAACTTTTTTTTTTTGGGGGGGGGGGAAGGATTAAACTCAGGGGCACTTGACCACTGAGCCACACCCCCAAAACCTATTTTGTATTTTATTTAGAGTCAGGGTCTCACTGAGTTGCTTAGTGCCTCCCTTTTGCTAAGGCTGGCTTTGAACTCGAGGTCCTCCTGCCTCAGCCTCCCAAGCTGCTGGGATTACAGGTGTGCATCCCTAGGCCTGGCCTCTCAAACATTCACTATCCCTAGGCCTCTGCCTTTGGACCTCTTTCCCTTAAAGGTTTTGAAGACTTGGAACTTCACAGTGGCCTGTTCTTGGCTGCTTCTTGCTCCAAACTTTGACACTAGGTAATCACAGTTGCTCCCTGGGCTTCGTATTCCACTATAAACTGATGGCTCTCCAAGGTTTAATCTTTACTGATGTTATTTCTACTGAATTCACTTAGACCTGTAAGTGTCCACAGGTATCTAACATCGAAGGTGTCAAAACTGACCTCATCAAACCTTTCATTATTTACAAACCAGGAAACTGACCTCTATCCTCACCCTCTATTATCAAGGAACCACCAAAGTTCCACAGATTTAAGCCCTACTGAGCAGTTCTTAGGTCTGTTCTTCCCTGTTGTTCCCACTGTTGCCTACGTCAGGCAGCCAAACCTCTTAGGAGGTAAATAGCAACAACCTCCCAGCCACGCTCCTTTACCTCAGGGCCTTCTCTAATAGTCTAGTGTCTACACTGTCATCAAAGTGATCTTTTAAAAATACATAATGTAATGAAAATAGAGGACCTTCTGCTGTATCTAACATTATGAATGAATTTCATAGTCAAAAGTGGGTAAACTGACATTGTGATTGCCATTTTTTTTAAGTTCAAAAATAGGCAAAACTAATCTATGGTGACAAAGGTCTGAATATTGGCTATCTTTGTGGGGAAACCAGGAGGAAGACTGCTGCTTTATCAGAGATACTTTGTATCTTCCACATGGGTAGTGGCTACTTGGGGGTGTGTACACATATACAAATCCACCAAGCTGTATATCTCTGCTGTGCGTATCAGCTGTGCATATTGGGTGTGTCATATCTGAAATTAAAACAAAAATGCCTCACTCATCTTTCGACATGTTCTATAATTTTCCTTAGGAGTTCCTACCTTAGAAGCCAAGAATGAGTTGGAGGGGAGGGGCTAGTGCCTGTAAATCCAATGACACTGTATGAAAATCTTTGTGTATACATAGGTTTTCAAAGAAGACTCATTACCTTCTTCTGGTTAACATTTCCTGAGAATGCCCATGACTCAAAGTTACCACCAATTGATCTGTGAGGCACAATCTAAACAACCTACCAGAGATACAAGGCCGTTCTGAGATGGGGTTATATGACTTTCCAAACTCATGGTTTAACCACTGTCTCTCCTGCAGCAGATGTGACAGGAATAGTCAACTGCTTGCCCCTTTGAAGAATGATGCCCTTTCATAGCCCCCTTTCCATTGCTGGATACGCCTTTTCTTTCCTCATCTATTGGCATTTTCTAAGGAGAAAGGCTATAGATTTGTCCTAAACAGTAAAGAAACTAAGCACAGAGTGAAGTTACATCTAAACAACTTAGGTCTGAACTCCAGTACAATAGCCGATCTGCAAAGGGTGGCTTGGGACTGGGAAGAGGCTCAGTAAAGACTATTGAAAGAATAAATGGATCTGAGCACTTGAATTCATTGTTCTTCTGGTCCTGTGAAAATGACGTGCTCATAGTCCACCAAGCTTGTGTGAAGGCACTGAAGACCTGCATTTAATATATGTCACATGAGAGAATAAACAAAAAAAATCCAAAGAGGCAAGAACTGGGGTTCAAAGTTCAGCTAATGTTGAAAAGGGAGAACAGCAAGTCCTCAACAGATGAGGGCTAGGGGAAGTGGTTAAGTACAAGTTCATGTATAAAGGACCAAGGAAGCAAATAGATTTGACAACTCCATGACTTTCAGAACCTACAGAAGAGTTGAGAAGGAAAATCACATCACCTAGGTCTCCTTCCTAAGTTTCCTAGTCTAAAAACAACAGGAAAGGACAATAAAGACATCTGTACATGTCACCTCCATGTTCAGAGAACCAAAATTTCACAGGTACAAAGAGCTTTAGAAACTGTTCCCCCCAAGCTCCTTATTTTTACAGGAGAGGAAACTGGAAATCAGAGCAGTTCAGTGACCTACACAAGGTGATATGACAACATGGCAATAAAGCACAGATTCTAAGCCCTGTCTTTTGACAGGCAGATATTCTTTCCTCCATATCCTGGCAGTTCAGGTGGAATGCACTTCATCTTATTCAGGGTGCCCTGTGTCCTGATTAATCCTATAGAATTCCATTTATGGACGTCTTTTCCTAAGTGAACAGATAAGTAGTTGGTGTTATCATAGCAAGGCTCTCATTTAATTAAAAGGGTTTTGAAGTATAAGAAGAGACTAGATAGAGTATTCAAGAAGAAAGTAGCCTAATAAATGTTACTGTAATTGAGTGGTGCTTCTGTTTATTGGGCACTGGATGAAGAACTTTTAAAAAACATGTACCACACTATTTAATGCTTAGAGTCACTCTAATTTCCAGATGAGAAAAACTAAGGCAAAGATAGGTTAAATAACTTGCACTAAAATCATAGGGTTTATAAAGGCAGACCTAAAAGTTGAGCCTATTCTGGTAATTCTAGAACCCATATTTGTAATAAATAATATCGAAGTTCCTTCCTCTAAAAGTGTTATTACAGAATTTCCAAAGATGGAGTTATTAAGAAACACTTATCTTCTCCCAACTTTCTCCTTTTAAATATGATGGCGTTGAGCCAGGATCAGAAGCTGAGCATCCTGCCCATAAATCACTCACTTCTTCCTGTACAGCATGTTTCTGCACTAGTGCTAACAGGGACACAAAGCAGGTTAGGGGGTCCACCTGGCCATATGTGGAAAACACTCAGCACTCACACTCACAATTCCTGACTTGAGAAATGCTTATTCTATCATGATCCTTTTTCTCAGGACCTGCCTGGTAGGATGATGAGTCCAATCACTCACCCCCCAACAATTACTATGTTTTAATGATGCTTCAAGTGTCAGAGGAACAGTTATAGGCAGAGGACATGCATAGGAGACAACCCTAAGTCCAACTGGAAAGAATGAGTAAAAGCTGCCAGGGTGACACCCATGGGCACAACCATGTAGTGGTGCTTATGCTCCCTGCTGGTGCCAGTGACAGAAGGGTGCTCTGGCATGTGGAGAAGAAGTAGGCTAGCAGGTTCCCTCTGAGAACTGTTGCAGGGGTTCTGTCATGTTCTGCATGCTTCTCAACGGGGAAACAAGTGACTTTGCAGCACAGCACCTCCTTGTGGGGAGTGTACCATGAACTGCAGGATGTGTGGCATCTTGGCTCCCCTCCCAAATGCCACAGCACCCTTCTGCCACCAGAAACCCTAGGAGCAATGAACTACCCTCATAATTTTCTACTTGGCTCCCTTTGGGAGAGCACGACACCAACTCTTCTGCTATGCTCTTATTCTAAGCCAGAAAAGGGTGTGACACTAGCAAACACAAATGCAGCTTATGAACTTTTTCTCCCAAGAAATTGTGCTATGATTTCACGGATATCAAAAAATGATTATTTCTTCTTTGTGTATATAACTACTGTTTAAACATAGCTTTTCATGTGACCAGATTTAATTTTAATTAAAATTGTGATCTGAGAACCATTATCAGTTTTCTTTTTCTCTCTGTCAATGTCTAATTGTCAAATTTTCTGAACAGAGATTGAGAAGGAAGTTGAAAAAGCAAACAAATTTTATAATTTGTCCCATCCTTACTACCATGGAAATGGCTTTCCCCAACATTACACACACACATCAGACAATATGACTGCAGTCTCAGTGTTGCTGAAGCAACTTTCAAATCCAAGAGTAGAGTGGGTTAAAGGGAGACAGAGATACTTGATTGACAGGAGGTCACAATCCACTGGCAGAAGAATAAAGAACTTGTCTCAATGGAAGATCGGAATTGAAAAGCTTAAAATATTCTTTTAAAAAAAGAAACATTGTTCTGACATCCAAAGAGGACAAATCAAATTGGTCTCCTCCCTTGGTCCCTGAAAAGGAAAGGGAGGAAATGGTGGAGTAGTAAGTGCCAGTTCCATCCTTCATGAAGCTGTGTGACCTTGGCCAAGCAACAACTATGCTTAGCCTTAGTGTTTTCACTTGTTAAATGGTAATATAAACAGTTCTTCCTACCTTACGGCATCTTAATAAGCACTGGGGGAGGAGGGGAATGGAAGGAGGAGAGGAAGCACATGGGAAAATCCCCTGAAAAGTGTTATTACATAAATTAACTCTTACAGAAGATTAATCTTCCTGTTAAGTTTCAGCATATTTAGCTATGGCCTAAGCCAGTACTTGAAAATGGCCACACTGCTGATGGGAGAGTTCATGAGCTCATGAACTTCAAGAGCTACCTCTTGGAAATAGTTTTAGGCAGTTTAATTTCCTGGCAAATGCAGAGTAACCATACCCTATGTAGAAGCAGGTTCCTGCGAGCAAAGCACAGTCTGGATGACTACAATAAGAGAATACTTTTGATTCTAAAAAGCATGGCAGAGAGAGGGATAAGCCAGAAGAAGCAGGTGCTAAACAGAGGGCAAGGGCCCACATTTCCTAGGTCCCAGGATGGATTCCTGGCTGAGTTCTGTGAAGCACGAAGGACAGACAACAGCTGAGCACTCAGGGAGGCAGTGAATCAAGCTGCAGTTAAGATGTTCCCAGAAAGATACAGCATGGATGGCAACAAGTGACAGCTACAAGAAAGCAGAAATTACCTTCTTTGCTGATTTTCTCCATTGTGATTTCAGCACACATGTTTTCCCCACCACCCCCATTCCTGCCACGACCTTGTGGGTAAGCATCAAGGTGGCACCGGAATTTTCTCTCTGGATGCTGCAGTCAGTAAATACTAATTCTACTGAAAACACGAGTGTTGATTCTCAATGCTGTGAGCTGTTCCTGACTTCTCTAACACGCCTACCCACCAGCAGATGTGATGGCTGTACAACAGCCCTGGGAGCTAGGGGAGACTGAGGCTGGTTTACTAATGTGATGCTTCTGATGGCAGGGAGTTATGGCGATTGGGAGGGGAGACAAAATGCTACACATCCTGCAATTCAAGGGTTGACCCCACAAGAGGTTGCTTCCCCAATGCCACTGGTGCCCCCTGTTGAGAAATACACAACCCCAGTCTTACCTCTCACACTTGGGCTGCCATCCACACTCCAGGCAGAGTGGACGGCTTGCTGCACCCTGCCCATGCTTTGCACTTTCACACAGCCTAGAACAGAGCTGCCCTGATCTCCTTGTTTGAGTTAGAACATAATGATTTTGGCCTTAGGCTGTTTAACAACTCTAGAGAAAAATAGATCAAATAGAATGCAATCAGAAGAAACTAGAAGAAATTGTTGACTTGACTTGAGGTTCTAAGGAGGAAGAAAATATGCTCTACTCCATAGTTTTCTATCCACTCTAAGAGATTACAGTGTCATTTGAACTGATGCTTAAAGTAGCTTTGGCTCTGAGTTGAGAGCTATCTGTTCAAAAAAAGGCAAGTTAAGAACATGCTCTACCTGAATACAAGCTATAGAGCTGAGAGTCTAGTGGATGAGGTCCCTGCCATGCCACTAATCCAGTTTGTGACTAAGACAGTGCCACTTCATTTCATTGTGTCTCTGCACTCTCATCTACAAAATAAGATGGTTAGATAATATTCAACAACTATACCAGAAAGGCTGCCAGAGCCATCTGTAGGGTGGAATTGAAGAGTAAAGAGACCCATGCCATGGCCTGACCTTCCAGGATATATATAAGGTAGCCAGAACATCTGAAATATGGGGATCCTTAGAAAGTAGAAGAACCATGCACATCCTGCCTCCCATTACCAACAGGCTTGTCTTCACTTGAAAAAGTCTACCTTTTGCCATTTGGGGAAAATGATCTCTGGCTTTCTTCTTCATGGATGAATGATACCATCTCGCCAAAGAAGTCTGAGACCAAGGGAAACAACTCTTTGCACATGCCAAGAGAAATATACACATATGTACAAAGAGCCTGGTTTCATTCAGCTTCAACTTAGATCACGTATTCTTTAGCAAACACTTCTCTGTTTGATTCGTAGTTGGCTTGCTTACACAGCACTATTTGGGTTTCAGGGCTTAATTTATTTGACTGTATTCATTCCCTTTCCCCATCTTCCTTCTAGCATGGCAATTCCAAGCAGTGTGAGAATCCATCATACTCCCTTATGCAAAGAGTACTTCAGTTTTATATTAGAACTCTCTGGAATTACTGTTTCTTTTTAATAACAACAAGTAAAGGCATACCTCAGAGTGTACCAACGTAGCTATCACCTTTAAACAGTACTGCTAATAACTGTAAGTTCTGCGATATATTAAAATGCTTACAGGATCAGATTATTGCCTCTTGCAAGAGAGGTGCTGAGAACAGTCAGTTATGGAAGGGAATGTTCCAATGCCCTTCTGCTTCCTGCAGGCAACTCTCTTGTAGGATGGTGTCCTGTTTGCTAAATTTCACCTAGCTTTGCTTCCAACTAGGTTCTCAAAGGCCTCAAGAGGGAGTGGCCACTGGCATTTGCATTGATTTATTCTGGCTGAGAAAATGGTAGAGAAGCTTGTTCCAACCCAGGCAATCTTTCTGCTTTCATAAGCCTATGAAGATACTAAAAATGAAGCATCAAAACAAACAGAGGCTGATGATGGCAAAAGAAGAAAATGAGGCTGATTAGACAATCTCACATGGCAAAAGTAGTATTCAAATTTTGGTTGTTTAGGTTTTAGGTTCTGCTTTCTTTCCTCCTTTCTTGAAAATGAGTGCTTCTCACTTTTTTTTTTTTTTTATAGTAGCAAACAATAAAGAATCTAATTTTTTGTTTTGCTACCATCCTAAGGTTTCTTCTGTTCTCAAGCTTTAGTTTGCTTTTCAAGTAGCTCAGAATGAAGATGCCTGAATCCAGGTCTCACTGTCATGTAGCTTCACTTATAAAGAAAATGTTAAGTATACACTATTTGTAGTTATTGTAAGGAAAAAACAAAACAACACAACTGCCACTGATAATTAAAAAAAAATACACACAGGTAATACAGTCATCGCCCCTTATCCACAATTTTGCTTTCCAAAGTTTTAGTTATCCATGGTCAATTGTGGAAAGTTTCAGAAATAAACAACTCCTAAGTTTTTTTTTTAAATTTACACACACACACACACACACACACAGGATATTGATAGATCTTATTTTTTATTCATTTATTTATATGTGGTGCTGAGAATTGAACCCAGTGCCTCACACATGCTATACAAGTGCTCTACCACTGAGCCACAACCCCAGCCCCAATTCCTAAGTTTTAAATGACATCCTGGGCAGTAAGATGAAATCTCAGGTGGTCCTGACCGTTAGTCACTAAGTTACTGCCATGGTTATCAGACTGACCATCATGGTAACACACAGCTTGTGTTCAAGTAACCCTTACTTAGGAATGGCCCCAAAGTGCAAGAATAGTGATGCTGGCAATTCAGATTTGCCAAATAAATTCAATAAAGTGCTTCTTTTAAGTGAAGAGGATAGAGTACAGTAAGATATTTTGAGAGGGTAGAGAAGCAAGGACCACATTCATCTAAACTTTATAACAGTATACTGTTATAATATTCTACTTTATTATTAGTCACTGCTGTTAATCTCATTGTGCCTAATTTTTATAAATTGAACTTTATCACAGGTATGTAAAAGAGAAAACACAGAGCCAGGTGTGGTGGCATATGCTTGTAATCCCAGCAACTCGGGAGGCTGAAGCAGAAAGATTATGAATTCAAAGTCAGCCTCAGCAACTTAGTGAGGCCCTAAGCAACTCAGCCAGACCTTGTCTCTAAATAAAATACAAAAAAGGGCTGGGGAGGTGGCTCAGTGGTTGAGTGCCCCTGGGTTCAATCCCTAGTACTTAAAAAAAAAAAAAAAAAAAAGAGAGATAGAAAACACAGTATACATCGGGTTTGCTCACTGTCTGTGGTTTCAGACATTCACTAGGGATCTTGAAATATATCCCTCGTGGATAAAGGGAACCTCTATATATTGCAACTTTGTCTTACTTTATTTACTAAGTAGTTTTAATTGTGCCAAGTAGATATATAGATATATATATATATATTTCCCATTATCTACAAACTTAGTAAACTATCTGGATAAAATGCTATGGATACTGAAAAACCCAGAGGGTCTACATATGCAGATATCCATAGGCCAAGACGACAGGCATGCATTTAACTAATGCCCAGTCTTGCCAGGAAAAAGGGAGGTTGACTTTATAAGGTTTGGAGTACCCTTTGCTAGAAACCAGCCTATGCCTCCCAAGACACATCTGACACTAGAAAACTCTCTTCCCAAGACCTACCTTCCCTTGGGATTTCCCTAAGCTTCATCTCAGTCTGTTCCTGGGCAGTTGGCAGGCAAGTATGGAATCTCACAGAAGTAGAGTTTTACTCCAAGTTTCATTATGATACTGCAGCATTGGATATAATCCCTTAAAGGCCCTCAGAGTTTGGTCTTAATCTCCTTCCTAACGTATCACTCAGAGAAGATCTGAATATAGATGACAACCTAGTCCATTTCTTCTTCACAGATCAACACAGAAGGATCATGGTGAATACAGATTTAATGTCTTCTTTCCCAGCTACTAATGGCCCTGTGGCTGTAGAAGACAGCTGAACTGAATGTGTCATATAAGCAGGCTGACTGAACTTCATTAGTAATTCATCATTACTTAACCTCAGCTGGGCCTCAATGCTCAACACAACCTGTGCACCCTACACCCCTTTCTAGCTGACTGTAATGTTCTCTTTATTCTACTAAAGATGAGTGGCTCTCAAGGAGCAGCCGCACCAACCTTCAAAGGTATTAGAAAATGTACGTGTGGGGGGTGGGGATAATTTTTGTTGTTGCAAGGGTTGATTCTAATAGTGTTTGGACCAGTAACGATAATGAGCAGGCCCACATCATGCCCTGTCTTAGACATTGCCTATGCCCCCTACAATGGGTAGGAATCAATAATGAGAATCTATTCCAGAAGCCTGAGAAGAACAGGGTGTCTGTGTCAACAGTGATAATACTCGCCCAGGTATTGTCATGTGGACCCAGGAAACAAATGATGGAGGCTTTATCAAGTGCTTCCTATGTGCCAAGCATCATTCTACATGCTGTGGATTACACACAGCAAGGAACAAAACAGAATCCTTGCCTTCTTGGAACTTGACATCCTGGTGGAAAGGGCAAGAGAAACTAGTCAAATATGTACTATGTTAGATGGTGACAGAGCTATGAAGGAAGATAGAGCATGGCAGGGGAGGGAGAGGTTGCTTTGCAATTTTAAAGAGGGTCAGAGAGAAAATTATGGAGAAGGTGGCATCTAACCAAAGTTCTGGAGGAATGGGAGGACTGAGTCATGGGGTTGTCTAGGAGAAAAGTGAAAAGTGCAAAGGCCCCAACCTAGGAGCAGATGGTGAAGTGGGAGGAGTAGGTGATGAGAGAGAGAAAACCCAGGAAGGGGTAAGCAAGCAGCCAGAGTAGGAAGCTGGCTTGTACTATGTGTGAAATGGAAAGCCATTGTTAAAATGGCATCCAGGGACAAATAAATATATACACAGCCCCGTGTGTGGGAATGTGGATAGAACAATGATTACAATGCAGTGTGCAGAGAAAACTCCTAAGTGGCATCCCCAGGACCAATGCAGATCCGGTAAGCATGTTGTAGAGTCCCAAGGGCTACTGCCAGCGGATGTCTAGCTATTGTTTATTCCATTTCCTCACAGAGTAAAGACAGAGCATGCAGCAATGCTGGGGAAGCTCTAGAGGGAATTGCCCCACCTTCTCCTGAACTCATGGGCTGCTGCTTTCACCATCACTGCCACCTAGGATAGTGTTAAATTAGCCAATTTAACAGCAGCAACAAAAAGTCCCACACAAATGTTGCTTCTGATGGTATATTCATTTCTGTTAACCAACTAATTGAGCACTGCCTTACAACTGTAATAAGAGCAGCAATGGTTGAGCATGTTAGCTTGTGACATGCTCTCTCACCATTCCTACCCCTCACTCTCAGGTTGAACTTTCTGTGTGTACAGAGAATTCAGGGCACAGAGAAGTCACTGGTTCTACTCTGTCCTCATACCTAATGCCTCTAACATGCCATCCACTGACTCCTGGCAGCTTTCCCCTATCTAGTATTCTGCAGAGGTCTGGAGAAAAGATAGGCAGGGCAGCTCCTGCCAGGGAGAGCCCCAGTTGCCTCTTTCCAAAGCAGCAGGGAGAGTTCCACAGAGAAGGAGCAGGCAAGCTGGACAGAGAAGTTCACAGGAGGACTCTTGAAGAATAACTGAAGATGTGTCGGATTTATTTCAAACAGAAGCTTGAACTTCTATGGGAAACCTGAACCTCAGCTCTACAGAAGTATGTCAACAACATTCTTGCCAACCCTGGTACTCAAAGGTAAAGAGTTCTCTGGTTCTACATCTCAGGCTATGTGCGTGGCTATGCAGCACTTGCTTGAATAATTTCAAGGGTGTCACGTACATAGCCAACTGGGCTCAGTACCCTCACCAGACTCAGAAGCAACAGGGGTAACATGGCAAGACACCTATGAAGAAAAATTATACTGTTTCCCTGGGGAATTAGGGATGGACCTATAAGGCCATGTGATTTAAATAGTTTGCTGTTCCATTGGCCACGAAAAGCAAACTGGTAAATGTTTCCACAAGGCCTCTAGGGATTTCCTTGTTCAGAGAAGGGTCACTGCTCAGTCAACACCTCCTGACGTTGCTCTAGGTGCAGAGGATATGTCAGGGAATAAAGAGACTAGAATCCCTGCCTCATGGACCTTCCGCTCTGTGGAGGGGAAAGATAACAAGTTACACAGTGTGATACACGGTGACAATGCACGAGCAGTAAAATAATGAAAAAGGGCAGTTACAGGAAGATGGTGGCACAAAAAATACATGTAGGCTCGCTAATACATACACACAGGCCATCAAACTGTTTGAACTGTAGTACTCATGCCTGGAATGAGGAGGCAATAATCTGACCTCAACTGTGGTTTGCCTGTCTTTGGAACTCAGCAGCAGGCCAGGAATAATCACTGACAGACCAGGAAACAGCCCTCAGGACTCTGCTGAAGCTCCAGGCCCTTCCCGGAGTTCCTCCTGACCACCTTCAACCCCTAGGACCCTTGGGATGACCATAGAAAGAAGACAGACCAGAAGAATCATGAGGACTGAAGCAGGAAGACTTGTTAGGAAATAGGAATGCTGCCTGAGAGTAAACTGATCCTATAATCCCCAGGGACTCCTGACACTATGCCTGAGGAAGGGGTCATGCCTGGAAGCAGATCTGAATGTGACACCAGAGGATAGCTTATTAGGAGCTGCAGGTTTTACTTTCACCTGCTTTACATCCTAGAAAATTTTACCAGCAAAGCCCCCATTGTACCACATGCTCCCTCTGCCAGCCCCTGGTTAGGAGGGCAAGCGGCCTCCCATAGGCAGTCCCAGTGCCGGACAGGATGAGTTACGGAAGCACTCTCATCACTCTCTCTCAAGATAAGGTGCAGCTCTCCATGGGAGATGTAGGCAGATATATATCAGTGCCCTAACCAACAGAGATAAATGTCATAACTCCAGCCCCTGTCCATAAATACACAGCTGCAGGAACAACCTTCAACAGCCCACTGTGCCCAGAAGAGGTAGAATTTAGTGGGCTTCCTTACTTGCTCATGTGCTGAAAGTGCTTTTAGGAGGGTGTTAAACAGTCACGTTACGCAAGCTCAGGGACCCAAAATAAATAAGGCATCCTCCTTATGTGGACGCCGCCCACTTAGAAAGACTGCATGTGCCTTGCTCAACCAGAAGGGAGAGGAAGAGACTTGACAGAAGCACCAGGTACCGCTTTCAAGTCAGTATCCTTCAAATCAGTGGCGGCAGTGAGTGCAAGGGGGAGATTTTCCATTGGCAGGTCCCTTTGCAGACTCTAGAGATGCTCATTCTGAACAAGGCGAGACTGAACACGAGGACATACTGCTATTCTCTCACCCTGCAGCCTGGCATCTCCTAGAGATGTGCAATTTCTTGAGATGTGACTGCTGGGATACTGCTCGGTGCAGCACCCTTTATGATTATATGGTTGTACTTTATCCACCTCCCATCACCTGCTCCTGCCTGGCCTTTAGGTACAGGCCATCAGTGTGACTTTTCTTTCTTTTTTTGGGAAGGACCAGGGATTGAACCCAGGGGCACTCGACCACTGAGCCACATCCTCAGCACTATTCTGTATTTTATTTAGAGACAGGGTCTCACTGAGCTACTTATTAGCACCTTGCTTTTGTTGAGGCTCGCTTTGAGCTTTCGATTCTCTTTCCTCAGCCCCCCAAGCTGCTGGGATTACAGCCATGTGCCACCACGCTGGCCAGTTTTGCTTTTCACACCAAGTTCTGCTCCTGAATGAGCTACTGGCTCATTTCTCCAAATCAATGAAACTCCCCAGCTCCCTGGAGAGGCATATATTAAGTATCAATCATGCATATTATTTTACAATATAATTACTTTGGCAATTAATCCACAAGGAATATTGCTGTCCAGATTCCAACTTTTGCCAATACAAACACAAAGCTCTTGGAGTGTGGTTACATGGAAGAAGACTGAACTTCTAGGAGAAGAGATAGATGGCTGGTCTAAACAAAGTTGGAGTGAAGGAGTGAAGGAGAAGATGGCCTCTCCAGAGTCTGTCAACGTTGTTTCAAGAGACCATGCACTCAAGCAGAAATGAGGGAGGGACTCTCGATCTTTCTTATACGAGCAGATAGAACCAAAGGCTCCTCTGTCATGAGGCTGACATTCTATATTTTGGGGGAGTCAAGATTTTTCCATAGATAAGATCTTCAGCATAGATCAGCATACAAAACCCCACCATTAGGGTTTCTGTTCTATACTGAAGGTGATTTTCTGTCTTGCTCAGCTGTGTCTCCAGAATAGTGTACACTCAAGAACCATTTGCTGAAGGAGAGGGAGGGCAGGCAGGCTCTCTGGGCTCGTTCACTGAGAAGCACTCACCAAGCTGCCCTAGGTACATTCTAGACCATATCATCAGCTAGTCCACCTTGGCTTGCAATTACCAGAAGGTGCCTGTAAGACAGCAACTTTTCAAAATTATTTTAAAATTTATTTTTGTTTTTTATTTTTGGTGCTAGGGACTGAATCCAGAACTTCTCACATGCTAAGCGTACACTCTATCACTGAACCACAATCCCAGACCAGATAGTGATTGTTTTTAAAATCCAAAACCGTTTCCCAGTCCTAAATATTGTGCATCCCAAACCTATAAACTGTCTCACAATTAACAACTGATGAAATTAAAATAAGTAACTACATTTACTGCTCAGATTTTATTTCCCTCCCCCTTCTCCTTGCCTAGTGGAGGAGGAACAGTGAAAAGGCTAAGATAAGAGTAGCAGCAGGAGAGACCAGAGAAGGAAGTGGTAATTGCCAAATTGGATAAGCAGCCGCCTGAATAAATGAAAATTGTCAAGACTTGTTTTCCAATAGCGTCAAATCTAAGTGAAAAGGATTTGCAGATGGCATAGATAAGGAAAAAAAAATCATTTTATCAAAAGTACTTACTTTCCTTTTTCACTTGACATTTCTTACTGCCCAATTAGTACCATTGTGGCCACAATGTAAATAAGGGGCAGAATAAGAGAGGTAGAGAGATTAAATGAGTAATTCCCATGAAAACCCTGGGCTTACAAAGACTGGTTCAGGCTATACACAAAAATGTATAGACATAGCTCGGTGGTGGACGGCATGCCAAGGTTTGATCCCCAGCACTGGAAAAAGAAAAAAAAAAAAAATTACTTCCTACCTGCTCTCCATTCTAATTAGAGGGAATGGAGAGAAAAAATATAATTAGGAGCAGGAAAAGTAAGAATAAATGGGATAAAGAGGAAAAATAATTTAAACTCATAAGGACTGGAAAGAG
The DNA here is from genome assembly GCA_020662805.1 of Glaucomys volans. NCBI lineage: Eukaryota > Metazoa > Chordata > Mammalia > Rodentia > Sciuridae > Glaucomys > Glaucomys volans. Next base: position 96,428 of record JAJEJO010050453.1, read on the forward strand.
GAATCAATGAAAGAGAAGTGGGTGTGAATGGTGCAAGCTCGGGAAGGAAGGACCTCCCACCCCAGGGCCTTTGCGCCCATTAGCAGGCCTCAGTGCTGGGAGGCAAGAGAGTCAAACACCCCATGCCACATTCCTTCTCTTCTGTTTGCTTTTCTTGCCAGTGCTGCAGTCACCCAGACTATGAAAAATGATTAAGAGTCTATTGGTAAAGAAAAGATGTTTTACAGGCATCTACATAAGTACAAACGTCCTAGCTAATTACTGGCCTCAAAATATTGGGTATATGACACATTCAATTTTGATATGCAACTTCAGAAAAAAAAAAAAAACTACATTGTTGTAAACTGTCATGTCAAACATGAGTTACTAGCACAGAAAGCTACAGAAAACAGCCATAAAATGTAACATAGCTGCTTTCCTTGGTAGCTAACAACAGATCTGCTCAGGAATCTCCAGAGGCTGCTAAGGCCACAGGGCCTGAAAAAAATATGAGAAACTTAAAAGTTCTTAATTGTCTGCCTAAAGGTAATAGTTTCTCAGAGAAGTTTACTTGCCCCCGCTCCTGAGCTGGTCCTTTCAATCTGTACCCCACCGGCTGTTTCCTGCCCTTTGGAAATCAGTGATGATCTCTAGTTATGTGCAGTCTCTGTTTCTGGAGGTAGAATAGACTCTCTTGAGACTTAGAAATGCTTGTTGGTGCCACGAATACAACTACAGAACAAAAATCCTTGAGTATCTTGGAAAGGATAGCCAATAGACATCCAGATCAAAAGCTGCTAAGTAATGAACCTTTTTAAAAAAATTTTTTTGAGGCAGGGTCTTGCTGAGTTGCCCAGGCTAGTCTCAACTTTGTGATCCTTCTGCCTCAGCCTCCTGAGTAGCTGAAATCACAGGTGTGTGCCACCACTCCCAGCAATCCCTGTCAGGGATTTTAGGCCGAGGTGACATATCAGAGACAAATAAACTGAGGGACATAAGCAACATATGGGGAATTTAGAATCTATTGGAGAAGGCCTACATTAAATAAGAAATGTAAGTGAGGAAACTACATGCAACTCTGGGAAAATATACCGTAGGGGAGGAGATTATTATTTTCTAGTAGTTGACAGAATCCTCTGGAAAAAGTAACATTTAAACCAAGAATTCGCCGGGTACACGGCACACCTGTAATCCCAGTGACTTGGGACACTGAAGCAGGAAAAGCACAAGTTTGAGGCCAGTCTAGGCAACTTAGTAAGATCCCATTTCAAAATAAAAAATAAAAAGGGCTGGGGTTGTAGTTTGTGGCAGAACGCCTCTGGGTTTAATCTCTAGTACCATGAAAAATAAAAACACCCCTTAACTTCTTAGGAGAACTGAAGGATAAGTAGAAGCTAGTTCTTTTATGTGGCAAATGTGGATTTTTCGAACATTCAGGCTCAAATAGATTGAAAAAGAAATAGGATCTTCAGCTAGAGAAAGTACCACTTTTGTTTTTTCAGCTATACAAGACAACACCTGGGGCCACATGTTAAGGTTCCCATACTTACTACCTTAGGGGAGCAAGGGTCAGGATTTGTGAAAGGCCCTGATCTCAGGCACATTTTTTTCAACCACTTGGCCTCAAATGTCCAACCCCTGTTTTTAATCACCAGATTCTGTTCCAAACAAATTAGCTTTATATCCTAGAAAGAAATCCTTTTCAGAAGTAGATTCTCCATGCTTTTTAGGGGGCGATGGTGGTACTGGGGTTCAACCCAGTGCCTCATGCTTGCCTAGTAAGCACCCTACCACTGAGTCACATCCCAAGCCCCTCCCCACATCTTTAATATGGTAAGAATCATATTAAACCCAATATGAATCTACCTTAACATATTTTGAAATCTATGATACAGTATTGTTAACAATAGGTCTCTAGAACTTTACCTATCTTGTATGGCTGAAGCTTCAGACCCAGTAGCTGTAACTCCCTGTTTTCCCCCACTTTCAGCCCTTTACTGTTTTTATGAGATGATTATTTGATCTACTTCATATCAGTGAAATTTTGTAGCATTTGTCCTTCTGTGGCTGGCATATTTCACTTAGCATAATAACCCATAGGTTCATCCTCATTGATAATAAGAGGAATTTCCACCATTTTTTGCCTAAAGACTAAAATAACATTCCATTGTATATATACAGCATGTTTTCTTTATCCATTCATCCTGGGATAGACATTTAAATTGTTTCCCTATATTGGCTACCACGAATAGTGCTACAATAAACATGGGAGTATAGATATCTTTTTGAAATACTGATTTCATTTCCTTTGGGTATATACCCAAGAAGTAGAATTGTTGGATCATACGACAACTCTATTTTTAAAGTTTTTGAGGAATCTCCACACTGTTTCCCACAGTAGCTGCACCCTTTTACAATCCCAACATTTCACAGGGGTTCCAATTTCTCCAAATTCTTGCCAACATTTACTATCTTTTGTTTCTTTGATAATAGCCATCCTAATGGGTGCAAGGTTTAGAATCTTTTAGGAGTCTATCATCTTACAGACATCTGAGATTTAACCAGCAATGCCACTGCTACTGAGTAACTACCCCATTGTGTAACACCAGAGACCTGACTTCAGGGGTCAAGGCAGGAAACTTCCATCACAGTTCCACAAGATACAGCCATAATGACCAACCAGCCTAGGACACTCCACTAAAGGGCCCAGCACCTGTGAACAAGCAAGGACCAACTGGAGCAGGAGGGATGGAAATGTCACAGTGACACTGTGGCTTTCATTTCATGGGGGAGGGAAAGTCACACACAGTGCTGGTTCAAGGACATGTCCTGAAGTGTCTTAATGTTGAGGCCTACACAGGACACAGCATCCATGTGGACAGGACTCAAATCATGCATCACGTTTTGGCTCAAAAGGGCCACCTAGGGTTTTGTCTGCATTATGTAACACAGTGTCACTGATAAGAGGCACCTCACAGGGAAGATTTGTTGATCACAATGACACTATTTCATCCCCACTTCTTTAATGTGGAAGCCGATTGTCACACAGCTAGTAAGCAGGAGAGCCTAAACTCAGACAAGGTGGTTACTGGCTCCAAAATCTGTTCTCTTAGCCACTAAGGCTTTGTGTGTGCAATGGATAGTTCATAATTCCTTAAACCCAGAAGAAAAAAGGGTGTGTGGGGGGGGGGGGGGCGGGACAGGGGTAGGTCTAGACCCTTTCTATTTATTCAAGAGTGGTCTGTAAATCCAGCATTGATAGCCCTGGAAACTTGTCATAAATGCATATCCCACTTCAGACCCATGCTGGAAACAAGTCTGAGAAGCCAGTCCCAGTCTGGAGCTCATGAAGGTCATTGAACTCACTGGGGGTCAGTGACCATAGTCCCTCCAAAGCTCTGCTCCCAAGTCAAAAAGTTCTGATACAGGATTCCAAGTCAAGTAAGAGGAGGAGAGCTGAGGGCAACGGAGGGGGTGCAAAAGAGCTTCTTTATCTCTTATTCAGTATAAAAAGGTGTCCGCCAAAAAAGGAGACACAGAAGAGAGAAAGTAATGGAGCACTGAACAGCTGGCTGGTAGCAAGAGCACTGACAAAGGCTGGGGACAGTGCCTTTTCCTCTTTTGGAGGATCTAATCCACACTTAACCCTGTGCTGGGAACAAATCTTCCCTGAGAAGCAGAAGGAGCTGGGTTTGAAACAGGAACTGCACTCTTAGAGGAAGTTCAAAACAACTAAAGATGACTTCTGAGCTCCGGAGGAGAGGGTGTTTTTCTAATTCAAGAATCTACATCCAGGCACATGCTGTGAACGAGATGCTTTTTTGCCCTCCAAAACAAAACGAAACGAAACGAAACGAAACGAAACGAAACGAAACGAAACGAAACAAAACAAAACAAAACAACAACAAAAAGAAACCCATGCAGGTTTTTGTTGTTGTTGTTGTGTTCTTAAATGCTGCTGGGAGAGTGACTCAGTTTTGAATGTAATAGTTAAAGCTGTAAACTTACTTTCTCACTGTGTATGCACATCTCATCTCCTTTCAAACATTAAAAGATTAAAATCCTCCTCCCTTAAACTTAGCTCATTAAAGGTAATTTTCCTGCTAAGCACTGAACTTGAACTGTTCTTAAGTTTGATGCAAAAAATAAATGAATGAATAAATAAATAAATAAAAGAAAAAACGAAAAAGAAAGGTCAAACTGTTTTATTTCTTTTTTTGAATTTAGGGAAAACAAGCTTGCACAAGGGCAGGAGTGAGGTAGAAAAACTGAGCACTGGGAATTTACCATTCAAAGTGATTTAGGAGATAAGAGGGTTTCCTTTACTCAGTTCCCTGTATTCTTCATCCCTCCCCTTCCAATCTCCTTGCATTTACACTGTTCATGTAAAATGAGTCAGGGAATGCAAAAGTTAAGGTTCTCATGGCAACTGTTAACAATTCCACAGGGAACATACTAGTATTGGCAATTACTAATTGGGCTATTGGCAGAGGTGAACCCTTAATGTACCACATGTGTGAAGTGGGTGAACTAGCATTCTTACAGAATCTTAAACTTACATGTTTCTCAGCTTGTGTATTTAAATCTAAAGTCAAAAAAATGTGCACCTGACAAAGAAAAACAAATCTCAGAAAAAGTCAATGGTTAGCACAACAAACCTACAATTCTAGCAAGCAAAGAACTGGGGACAAAAAAGGGATGGTTAATGGAGGACACAAACACTTAGGAGACAGGAACAAAGGGCGCAGCCCACCCCAAAATGCTGAAAAGATGGTTCAACACAGCTTCTCAACCTCTGTCTGATGCCATCCCAGAAGTCCAAGGTCCTCATTTCATTAGGGCCCTAATTGCTCTTTGGAGAACTGGATCGATGGCATTAGCATTAGCCCTTGGCTAGCTCACCTTTGAGCTCAGGACACTTTAAAACTGAGCTCTGTCATCCAGTTAGAGTGTTTATCTGATGAACTGAGGGAAGACACAGACTGTCTTCTAAACTGTCATCTCCTACTCATACAGATTACCTTTATGCCAGGCCAAAAATTTAATCGACTCAATTTACTCATCAGCTGACTTGATTTCAAACTCACAGTGTAAGAATAAGAAGAGGAGTTCATAAGATCAAGACCTTGAAAGAACATCAGCTACCATTTAATATAATCCAAGGTGACACAGTTAGGATTATAACCTAAACTTAATGATTTTGGGGGCAGAGCCTACAAAAATTCAGAGTGAGAATCAGAAAAGTGGGAACAGACACGGTGTGTAAGACTTGTTTAAAGTCATCAGGAAATAGCAGAATCTGGATGAGAAAGTCTTCAAATTTCTTGTCCAATGAACTTTCTATTATTAACTTTCCTTAAAAACATCTCTAATTCATCTCTCATCTGTTTTATTCCCCGGGAATTAGGCTTTCCATCAACTCTACTATAATGAATAGTTTTTGCTGTATTGAAAAGTAACGACCTTCTTGCAGTCCTCCACAGAATCACGGAGAGCAAAGGGACCAAAGACTTGACTAATCAGTACAAATATTAATAATGGTGACATCACTACTGTGATAATTTTTGCTGGTATAAAATAAAGACCATTTACCAATGAATGAAAAAACATGACCTAGTGAATCTGAAAGAAACAATCAATGAGGACAAGAACCCATATTTACATTATATTCCTTTCAATGAAAATTCCAGAAGGCATGAAACAAAAAGGATGGGGAAAAGCATATATGACAAAAATAATGTGCAAAATTGCAAGAAAAAAAGGAGTCCTTCTTCTAATATGTTGTACCATGAAACACAAGACAAGCAGTCTAGAGTCCTAGAATTCTAGCTGCTATTCATGACTTAGTTGGCATGCTGGGAAGCACTGGCCTTGAGATCCCGTTTCCTATGGCATTCTACAGCATTCAGTGGGTTGGAATTCGGCTAATATTTACAGTTCATCAAGAAATCCCTGAATTCTCAGAACACCATTAAATAAAAAAATCAAAACATGCTCCAGGGTGAATGAATTATTTTAGCATTCTTCAGTGTTTGCTGAAATATGAAAGAAGATAATAAACCTCCTCATCATATCTAGGGCAGCATGAAAAACTCTTGAGAGTAAACATGCCAGAATCCAGGGATGTGCACACTCCCAGAGGCTTCCAGGCAGGCCTGGAAACTACCCCACTTAAATACTGTTTCTAGGTTTGCTCACACCTGGAAACACCTGGGCCTAACAGAAGAACTAAAGCTGCTAGGATGATATCTCTTGATCCAAGAAGACCCAGAGACCTCACACTTGGCCTGGAAAAGCTGGAATGCACAATTGCCACAGCTCACCTTCCAAAGTGAAGCAATATCATGGCTGCTGCCCTGGAACAAGTTACGGTGACCACATGAAGTACAGATCACAGACACATGCTCTATATGGGATGGAAAAAAATATTTCCCCATTTTTTATGGAGATGAGAGACAATCTGGCCCAAATCTTCTAATTCTAAAAACTACACAAAAAGCAAACAAGAAAACAGGGTAGCAAACCAATAAAGAGTAAATAGAAGATCTCTGTACTATTCTCACAATTTTAAATTTCAAATTTAAAGAAAATTAAAAGGTGTAAGAATGGTTGTTGGGGGAGAACCTTCAGATGTTTAAAGGTTGTTATTTTCTGGGACATTTAATCATCATGCCACTCTGTGAAAGGTGTGTACCAGATGAAACAGCTCAGGAAACCTCAGTAGGAGTCTCCTGTGAGAGCCCTTGCTAGCCACTCTAAAGTTTCCAGATCAGTAGTACACATTCTCTCTCAAAACTCTGCTACTCAAGGTAGACTGTTTAACTTTCTTGTCTCCAGATTAGAAAGGAGTGTCTTGGTGATCAGCAGATATTCTGTCCCTCTAACCTGCTCTAAGCTATCTACTTAAGTATCACCAGGACTAGGCTAGTTGCTGGGCCTTTTATTAGTAAAGCAGCTGAATAATTTATAAGGGCCGCATAGGGCCCATTAGAAGTGCCAGAGCAGTAATAACTGGCTGAGGACTTTGCTTACTCAGGGCTAAAGTTTAATTTGTCCATAAATGCCCCAGCTCATAAACCCATTCCATAGGTCTGACCTGCTCCCTCCTCTACAATCCCATGTCCCCACCATGCTCTCAACTCAGATGTGTTCTTACTGGTGTCATCTCTGGAGACAGTAACACAAATCCAAACTCAAAACAATGAGTGGAAATTCATACCTCCATCACTACATTTCTTAAATAGGGCCACTCCCATTGTCTCCTTCTTAAGCTGTGCTTTTGGTCATACCCCAAGAAAGGCACTGATGGGTTAGCTCCTAGCCAACAAGAGCATAGGCAGATGCAGTGACTGAAGGGAAGACTGGGAAGCCCCTTTGCTACCTGCACAAATATTTGAGGTAAGACTAGTTCCCTGTGTTCCTCAACGATATGGGTACTGCATTCTAAATGAGGGCACATATGATAAGGTTAAGATGTGCTGTTTTCTCTTTAGCAAGTTAATAAACTTTTCTACACCTCAGTTTTACCATTGTGAAATGGGGATTGTAATGGTACCTACCTTAGGGTTGTGGGTGAGACTGAAACCACACAGTAAATACTCATTAAGTAAGAGCTGTTATTATTAGGAAGTTGGACCAGGAATGAACTCAAGAAAGACCCAATCCAACCCCCTCATTTATATGGAGAAACAAAAACAAAACAAAACAAAACGACCCCCAAGATTCAAAACAGCTGTGGTTCGTTGATGGTTCCATGACTTTGGGGATAGACCCAGACCATTCTCTAGAGTGAGTCAGTTTGGACTCCATAACTTCATGTCTATTGTGGCTTTGACACCCTTTTGGGAACTGTGTTTTCTGAATTTTAAAACAATCAAAATGTTAGGCCAGAAACACCTATGTCTATTCATTCATTCATGATCAAGGACTATTCAAGGCACTATTATGGCCGATTCAGTGGTGAGAAGACAGACAAGGTTCCTCAAACATTGTAGATGCTGGTGAGAGAAAGAGTGACATGAGAGAGTGACAGCAGGGGTTGGAATTGGGAGAATGGACTACCCTTAGCAAAGGGCTTTCATGCCTCATTCTTTGCAATTTAATCTCTAAGAAGATGGAATTGAAACACTGGTTTCAGTGTATGCATACCTGAATATGTTTGGGTATATGTGATAAGAAGAAATTATACAAAGTGGCATCACCCTCTAAAAATTTCACTCTTGGGCAATCATATCAGAAATAAGCATACTATCCACTAATGACTCTCAGAATGGACCTTTCCTGGTCTTTGGTCTTACCTCATGGCTCTTCCAGTGCAGGTTAAGGCAAAAGGGCATCAGGGTAATCCAAGTAGAGTTCATTTTACTCTCTTTTAGGTGAAGTTCATTTCTCTACCCTCTCGAGGTTGGGATCTTAGCCCTTGGCATTTGTGCTGTGTGCCATGAAATTCCTGCCCCAAGAACCAGTTCAGGGATCAAAGAGCTATTCTTAATGTCTCAGTGTAGGCCAGTTGAGGGAGGGAATGGCGGCAGAGGCAGGCCACTCACCCTGCCATTCAGTCACCCTCCTCCACAACGGGGCCATTGAGCAGGCGCCACAATAGAGGGCTGAGAATAAAAGGCCGAAGGAAAGCATACAGAGTCCCCTCGCACAGACTGGGTCATTCATCACCAGGCAAGTGCCAATATCTGGGAACAGCAATCTCAATTTCTGCAAATCCTCCAACCTGCAACAGCTGCTAGTGACTCTGGTGGGCGGCTTTGCTGCTTACGAGAGTTTGCAATCCCAAGTCCTGGCTGCAGGCCAAGTAGACATTACTTAGGTTAGAGACACGCTGGCTGCAGAGAGTAGCAACAATGGACTTCACAGCTTATAAAGCAGCTTACAAAGGGCTCCCGTGTATTTCAAAAAGCACTTCAGATAGCTGGTGAGAGAAGCTATCTGCACAAACGCATTCAAGCAGTTTATTCCTAACCTACTTAATTCAAGGTTTCTGTCAGAAGCCAGGACATAGTGGAGGTAGGTGCAGAGAGAACTGCAAGAAGCTGGGGTGGTGGGGGATGCGGTCAAGGCACACCCCGTCTTCTGGAGCACCAGCTTGGTGGGATGGTGAGTGACTGGCAGCAATCAGCCCTTCACCTGGGTAACAAATATAATGAAAAAAATGAAAGACAGGCTGTGGGATTTCACAGTTCTTCAGTGAGCTGTCTGCCTCAATAGCTTTCATCAGCATCATTAAGGAGTATTTATAAATGTTACTGAATGAATGCTCTGAGTGCTACCTAGATGCCTGCTGCCATGCCACCCTATGTACCTTTACGTCACTGTACAGGTGTTGCCAACCAATGTGTCCCCTGCTCTGTCTTGCCCTTCTGAGTCTCTAGGACTCACTTATCACTCCATGACCTCTAGGCTTGTTCTGTTAGGCACAGCTTAGTTTCTTCTGGAAGACAGTTTGGCCAGGTAACAGGCAAAGGACAAATGAAGTTGAAGGCACAAAAGCTCATGTTGGGAGGAGGAACCTTAAGAAGCCCCCCTGTCGTCCCCCCTAAAAAGGCACATGGCAAACGCTTAATGTGCCACAAAAGAGATAAAGAGGTCAGTAATAATTCATTGTTAATTTTGTTTTGTCCATTACATTTAAAAAGAACTTCAAGAATGCTTTTGTTTATGAAAGACGAGCTAATGTGAAGAGGTGAGGTAGGAACCAGCCCTGCTGCACTGTTAGATATTTAAAAGTAGAAGGACCCCTTGTAACTATGAATCCCATTGGTGATCTGACTTCAAACAATGCATACAATAATGAGTGTGATTTCTTAGAACTTTGAATCAGCAGATGCTGAGGTAAAAAATTATTATGAATCAAACACACAGCAGGATTCAGATGATAAGGAAGCAAGTGCTAAAGTGCTACTATGCTGAAAGAACAAAAGCTACCAACCCCCTAGTCCTCATTCCAGTGGGTAAGACCTATATTCTCCACAGGAATAAGAAGCGAGAATGATAATGGCAGTGTTTATTTTAAGGCCAACCTCTTAGCATGAAATAGATCAACATGAGAGTAGACTTCAAATGCTATTCCCCCATACCATGTCATTTCTTTTATTTCATATATGTCATGGGCAGCAATGAGATCAGGGATTAGATTTTTTCTTTTTGGTAGTACTGGGGATTGAACTCAGGGCCTCCTGCATGCTAGGAAAGTGCTCTACCAACTAAGCTACATCCCTAGCACTAGGAATCTGAAACATGACTTGTGTACCTGGGTCATTCATCTCAAAGGCAACTCTTCATGTCTTGGTTATTCCAGCAATGAATTGGCAGACCAAATACTATATGGGAGAAACCTTTAAAAAGGTAGGGAAATAGCTTATATCAATTTCAAGCATTTTGCCTGCCTTCCCACAATGCACATCTATTTCCAATGTGACATCCCTAGATTTTTCAAGTTATATTTTAGAAGTAAAACTTCATCAGTAGGAAGGATCCCTGCAACAACTGAGAGAACCAAACTTGGACACCACAGAGGAAAAGCACAAAGGCACAAGTGCAGACCTATCAACTACAGCATGCTTTCTGTCCCCAACCTGCTGCCAGAGCAAGCAAAGACTAGGTGAGGCAGAGCTGGGCCAGCCTGGGGAGGCTCAATCACAGGGCTGGGATCCATGACCATGCAATTCTGATTTGGTCTTTGTGATCTGGATGCTGAAGTTACCATCTGCCAAGAGGAAGAGCTGCCCAAGAGGACTTAAACTACTGGCAAATTTCATTAAGGGGCCTACAACTAATGCTGGCATTTTACACTCTAATATTTCATATGCTGCCCTGCAGTGTGATCTAAATGCTTTTTGTCAAAGAAGCTCCTTGAAGGCATACACTATTTCCTTTTCTCCCCCTTGTGGTACCAGGCAATAACAGGTGTTAATAACTACTGACTAATCTACTAGAAAAAAAGAAGGATGTGAGCACAAATAAAAGCAAGAACAAGTATCCGTTACCATGTCTTCCCACCCACCCAGCAAAAGAGGAGAAAACTCTCTCCTCTCAAATCAAGGCAGGCTGCTTACAAGGAACACCACGTGAGTGGGAAAGATGGCTGCTCTACGCAATAGGCCTATTTTGATACGAAGGGTTGGTCCATCGTTAGCACTTTCCAATCAGCGTAGCTCACAAATAAGTCTAAACTTGGAAAAGAAGAAAAAAACATTCCCTATCAAACAATGAGAATCAAGAGTAAAAAAGAAATAGCAGTTTTCTAAAAAACAGACGAAAATACATCAGGGCCTTTGAAGAGTTATTTCTGCATTCCCAGCACATGCAACATCATTCATGAAGAAGGCAATGGTACAAATATAGCATAAATGTCGTCTGCTCCAGCTTGTAATTTAAAATGCAAATGCTAATGAGCGAACTGGTATATCAGTGGAGTTAATAACCGCATGCCTAGCGCAGGGGCTGCATCCAAAACACACACAGAGAAGAGACAGACACCATGTTCCAATTTAAAAATAAAAACACCCAAATTAACCCTAGAAAAATCACTAGCAGATGTACAAGCTCAGGAAAAGGAGGCACGCAAGGGCAGGGAAATGGGAACTTCTCCACCAGTTGCAGACTGACTAGTTGATTTATATATCTTCCTATAATAGTGAAGGTAAGCATGGGAGTTACAGGGTCTGTTCAGGAATGCTATTGTAAAGCATGACAGAGCATAATAAGTCTAACAAGGAAAACCTACAGGGAATCTTGAAAGCTGGAATGGAAAGTTTTCCCAAAGCCTGCTCTAGAAGCCTGTAAACCAACCTTATAGGGAACCTGATGAGATGTAGATCACAGGCATTTTATCAAAGCAAAGAGGAAAGAAACTTCCATTTAAAACAAAAAACAACCCAAAATGTACAAAGTCTGAATTACACTGGAAGTTTAAACAAGTGGAGAAGAGTGCTGATGAAGAAATACCATGACTGAAAGAGCGTCTTCCAAATGGAAAAGAAATAGGTAAACTGTTCTTGCTCCTATTAGGTCTGCTTTTTGCCAGTCCTGCATCAGAATCTGGGAATGCTTCATGGCACTGAAATGAGGAACAGCTCTCTAGGCCTCCTCAGAGCCCCCAAACATAGGCTGAGACAAAGTGCACTCTGTGGTCAGTGGCCCTGTCCACCCCAGGAGCAAAAATCTAAAAGATGACTCCTCTAGGTCAATAGGACGATATACTTGGGCTGGTGGCCCATACCAGACACCCAATGTGTTAGTGCTACCCACTCAAACTACACACAAAAGCTCAGGAACACACTCTCCAAACCAGCCCATCAGTTGGGGAAGCTCCAGGGAAACCTTACAAGAAATTCAAGGTGAGCAATGGGCTGGGGTCTGGGAGGAGGGTCAAGGACCACTTTTCAATGAAGAGAAACAGCTTTATTTATTTTTTAAACTCAGTCAAATCTGTCTGAAAGGGGGATGTGAGAGGTGGTTCCCATAGCAACCAGAAAGAAAGTCTTATAGGCAGTACACACTGTTTACCCTGGGGCTGCCCATTATCAGATTTCAAAACATTTTTCTTTAACTGCAAATTATCAAACCATTTATACTCCCTGCCCTGCATCCAGGTTCTGCCATTTTCTACTATGAGTCTAGACAAACAGACTTCCCTACAGGGCTGGGCTGGTGTAGAGTAGCCCAGTGCAGGATGCTGCTGCTTGTCTCTGCTACTAACTGGCTGTTGGGGAGTGCCAATCAGTTGGTAAGTTGGTGCTGAAATGTATTCTTCTGGGACAGCCATGAGAATGGAACAGGCACAACCCAAGAGAGAGGTGCTAGTATTGGAAACATGATTATAGGGAGAAGTCACCACATTTCTGAAGCTTCTCATTCTATCCCCACATGCCCACTAACCACATACAGCCTTGATAACCCTATACTGACTTAGAAGGAACCTTCAAGTAGGAAGGAAGGAGAATGAGCTGGCTGAAAAGGAAAGCTTGGGGGAATCTTACCTTTGTACCACAGTGCTGGCTCATATTAGCTCTTCATAGGATAGGCCTTGTCCCTAGCCAGGGTTACTCATGTTTGTCTCATCTATATTAAAACTCAAAAGTAGCAAGAGTAATAAGTACTACTAGGCTGGATGTAGCAACACACACCTGTAATCACAGCTCCTTGGCAGGAAGATCACAAGTTTGAGGCCAGTCAATTTAGCAAGACCCTGTCTCAAAACCAAAAATGAAAAGGAGTGGAGATGTAGCTTAGTGGAAAATGCAAACCTGAGTTCAATCCCCAGTATGGGGGCGAGGGAACCCAAAACATTAGAGGCTTTAGAATAGAAAAATAGAAGCACTAGTCAGAAAATTTAGAAGGAAAAAAATCTTTGCACTAAACTAGCCATCCAAAGGCAATCAATGGGCTTATGCTAGAGAAGAATAAAACAATACCCATGTTTTTTTTTTTTTTTTTTTTTTTTGGTACCAGGGATTGAACCCAGGGGTACTTAACCCCTGAGCCACATCCTCAGCACTTTTTATATTTTATTTTGAAACAGGGTCTTGCTAAGTTGCTTAGGGCCTTCCAAAATTGCTGATGCTGGCTTTGAACTCATGATTCTCCTGTCTCAGCCTCCCTAGTGGCTGGGATTACAGGCATGTGCCACCATGCCTGGCAGCACCCATCTTTTCTTTGCATCAAAACCCACTAAGACAGCAAGGGCTTAACACTTAAAGGGGAAGCCACAGCATCTTTGGCAGTGTGAATCCACAGAAGGTACTACCACTAAGGCTATCTTTCCCTCAGTTACAGGACCTCTATACAGGCTGGCACAGATCTGCCATATGGGCCTTGCTGTCTCCCTCACCTCCAGGTCACCAGCATCACACCAAGATAAGCAAGTTAGTCTGAAGGAAATAATTAATTAGAAAGCAGAAAAACAGGAATTGTTCTTCAAGTGTTTTAGCTCCAAGGTCTGTGACCGCCTTAAACTATGCTGAACAAATCCTACTTTTATTGATGACTTTATTTTTCACTCTGCCTGAATCAAAAAAAAAGTATGTGAAATGGCTACTGAACAAATTCAAGCCCTCTCTTTTCCCTTGACACATTTCATTATGTCCTAGAAGTGTGCCCTTCAATTCCTACAGCTAGTCCTCAGGTATTGGCAGTTCTAGGCCCTTACCAGTTGCATCACTCTCTTCTGACCAGATCTACCTTTGCTGAAGTCCTTCCTAAAAAGATGCTTCCCAGGTGGAACAGCATACTCTAGAGCAGCCCTGCCCTGCCCTGAGCCCTCACCTGGCCTCACCTTTCTCTGAATTCTGTTCTGGGTTATCTACCAGGATGACCTGAGCTCTTTTGAAAAGTATCACATTTATTCTTGTGGTTTCATGAACTCGTGAGTTGCTTTCATTTGAACATAATTTAAGGTATACTTCTCCTACCCTTATATTTTTAAAAAATATTTCTTCCTTCCTATCCATACATTTGGTACTCTAGGAGACACAACCACTATGTTGAAGGGTGAAACTATATCATATATTTCTATGTTCCTCACATTGTGCCCAGTGGATATAAAAAAAATTATTAAATAACCATGCAATTGAATGTCCCACAAGTATGAGGTGGCTCCTTCTGGGGATGATTCATGATCTAAAGATGGGAGATAATCGCCTATAATTGGAGGTTCGTACTTTCATTCACATGACCAGTGGGTGATGGTGTATCTGCAGAGACAGAGCTGAGGGCAGAGCAGCAAAGGTTCAATGGCCTTTACAAACCAACACAAAAGTAGAGAAAAAAATGACTGATGAATACCTCCATTTCCTTCAGGGAACTCTTCCTGAGAACTGACATAGGCTTAGTTGTTCTGCCTAGACAAATCGTACCGAATCTGCCAGAAGAAAATATTCCAGATCTTCCTGGATATAGAATGCTGGGAAGCCTTTTCCATTCCTGAATTAGTTTTTCATTCCTCTGCACTCCTGCTATGATTTGAATATGGTTTGCCCCTATTATGGTTTGGACATGAGGTGTCCCCACCCCCACACACAAAAAAAAGAAAAAAAAGCTCACGTGAGACAATGCAGGAAGGCTTAGAGGTGAAATGCTTGGGTTATGATAGCTTCAACCCAATCAGTGAATTAATCTCCATCAGGGGATTAACTGAGTGGAAACTAAAGGCAGGTAGGGTACGGCTGGAGGAGGTAGGTCACTGGGGGCATGCCTTTTGGGTCTACATTTGGTGAGCTGAGTTTAGTCTCTCCCTGCTTCCTGGGTACAGTGTTTGATATGCTTCCCCCTTTATCACATTTCCACCATGTTGTTCTTCCTTATTTCAAGCCCTGAGGAATGGAGCTGGCTGTCCATGGACTGAGACCTCTGAAACTGTGTGCCCTCCAAAATAAACTTCTCCTTAAACTTGTTCTTGTCAGGTCATTTTAGTCACAGCAGCAAAAAAGCTGACTAAAACAGACCACTCTAAAATTCATGCTGAAATCTGATTGCCATTATGGCAATAATAGAAGGTAAGGCCTGTGAGGGATGATTATGTCATTAAGAGGGATTGATGCCTTTCTCAAGGGACTGGATTAGTTACTGCAAGAGCAGGCTGTTATAAAAAAGATGCTGTCCCTGGAATCATCTCTTTTGTACATACTCACCTGCCCTTCAGCTTCCCCACCATGAACTGAGGAGCTGAGCAGACGCTAGCAAGATGCTCTTGGACTTCCCAGCTTCCAGAACTGTGAGCCAAAATAAACTTCTTTCCTTTTTAAATTACCTATCCTGAGGTATTCCATCATGGTGACCAAAAATGGAGTAAGATAATTGCCATGGTATGTTGCCTAAACTTCTGATAACTCTTATTTTTCGATTTTCATAAAGCTGTCTACACTATTAAATTAAAAGCTATTCAAGAGTGGAATTAGCTTGTAAATTTATTGAAGACTGCCTTTCTTATCTGAAACAAACCCCACAAAACAAACAAACCCCCAAAAAAACCAACTTGGCCTCATTAAAAATGCCCCCCAAAACTGCTAATTGGGCTAACAATTCTTTTCAAGTGACCCTCTATGATCCCATGAACATAATTCTCATAATTCCTATAATTTTGTTGTTAAAAGTAAAGAACTACAGCACCTTCAGGAAGTTCATGTCAAGCTGCCCATTTTCAGTAATGGGACCCAACTGAAAACAAGTAGGCAGTGAAGACAGAATCAAACTGGGAAGTCCCAAGAGAAAGAATATCCCACTTTACAAATATCCATTAAGTTGCAATTCAATTAAAGCATCTGAAAAGAATTCATAAGTATCAGCAGGCCCTGTAATTGCTTAATTAAAGAGAGAAGCCCAGCAAACCCAACCACAGTAGCAGCCTGATTCATTAGCACCTCTGTGAGAGCAGAATGGGATTCCTCACTTAAACATACATCGGCTTTAATTGTGTAATTTGGTTAGGCACTGGTAATCAATGGGGACCCGCCATTCCCAGGGCCAGGAGATGAGGAGGATATTCCTGTTTACCTTCTCTGCCCTCCTCTCATTACAAGTTTTTGGTCTACTGAAACAGGCAGCTGATATTCCAATTAGGATGGGCTGGAGAAGAGATGTTAAACGAAAGAAGGAAATGAAACACTTTATTCAAAGGCATTTGGAGTGGAGGGACACAGCCACACTTTGAGCTCACTGTGCACAACCCTACCACTCTTTATTAAATCTCAGACACCTAGAACCTTTCTCATTGCCTCCCTTGTCAGAATGCTGTAATAAAAGAGGAAGAAAAGGAGGGAGAAAAATAAAAAAATGCCAAAGGGCACATAAAGGGAAGTCTCATTTTCTGGCCTTGTCATATGTGACTGGGTAACTGGTTATAAGTCACCTGCTGTGATCCACATAGGAATCCTCTGCCAAGTGGCTGCTGTCTTCCAGGCAGTTTGTCCCATGAGTTCTATGTAAGGTGACTAACATCCATCCTCCCACCCCAACCCAACCAGCCTCAGTCTGTAAGTCATAGTGGGTACTGCTATACCATCTCTAAGAACATGAAAATGCAAATATTGGGTGCACTCAGTCAGTTGGCAGAAGTCTCCACATATCTATGACTCCTTAGATTGCACTGAAGCCTTTCAACTCAAGAGAAAGCATTTGTTTTACAGGATGCTACCTTGATACCTGTGTTGCTTGGCCAACAGGACAACTTCCTCAAATTGTGCCCTCAGCATCACCCTGATACCCAAGAGCTACGAAGGTAATTCACAATAAGCAAACTTCATATAAAGGTCATAGTGATAGGATACACACTCCATGCCCACTGGTGCTATTAAAAAACCATGCATCAAAGAACAAGTGATTTTCAAAGATATGCCTCAGTCTCCCTTTAGACAAGATACCAAAATAAAATGTGACACACATGACAAGTGGAGACAAACTAAAAATAGGTAACTGCTTTGCGCTAATGGAAGGCAATGTATGGGGCTCAATAAATGCTAGATGAGGAAAAGGGATGCTTTTAGACAAATGCAGGCTGCCCAGGGATCTTGGCTTCTCTGCTAACTCAGGAAAAGAACGGACTGTGATTTGCCTCTAAGACTGAAATAAGTATGCACAGGAGGCCACAGCAGCAGGCAGAGGGACCTTGGACAGTCTCAGCTCAGGTGGTATAAGGTCACCTGCTCACCAACCAAACCTAAGCCAGGTGCTCAAAGGACTAAAGGTCAAGAGCTTTCAGAAGGCACTGACCTGTTAGCTATAGCTGACTTTCCCCAGCCCCACCTGCTCTCCCATCTGACCAAGCAATCACTTCACGTACAGGGGTGCAGGAACCGTGACAGAGAGGCCAGCTGGCTCAGGCCAAATGCCACTCCCTATCAAGCTGTGGGGCCGTCTGCCCAAGAAAGGCCACATAACAATGGAAAGTGTCCACCCCACCTTGAAGTAGAGAGGGCTCTTTGAAAAGCTGGGATTAATGAGAGCAGCTGAAGGGACTAATCTCAACAGTTTTCTTGACTTTCCCCAGGAGAATCACAATGCAAACTCCCTCCTTGGGCAGAGAGATGTCAATTCCAGCAGAGTGCCACTTCTACTCAGTGAGAAGTGCATATCCCAAGTACTGCAAGCTGTACGAGCATCTTGGGCCAGGTCAACAACTCCACAACATGGATGCCGGATCCACGTCTCCACTCACCTTCACTGATGTATAGGCCCAAGGACCAAGGGATTCTTCTGGCTCCCAGCAGACACTCCCAGCCACACTCTTGACTATGCCATTCAGTCTATTTCCTCCAGGTCACTGCTCTAGTCCTATCCCTTGCAGCCTTTTTTGGTTCCTTCTCAGAATTCATGCCAGGGTTTTTCAACATTTTAAAAGGTATGTTCCCTATGATATTCTCTCATTCCATCATTTTTATATTCTTATTTGCTAAGAAGATTTTGTTGAATTCTACATTATATAATTGGTATTATGGAAACAATAGGTATACTGAATACTTTGTCAACTATACATGCCTTCTTCCTGATCCCTGAGCAAGAATTACAGTTCTAGAAGTCCTCAATATGCTGACATCCTTGCACCATTACCTTGCTGCATTAGCTTTTACTTTTCTGCAGTAGTTTACATTCTTGTTTCAATTGGGATGAGAAACCTACATTTGATAAGTCTTCTCCTTATCTACATACACTCCCTAGTCACTTGTAATCTGCCTTTAGTAACTCAACTCTGATGAAACTGCACTGACAAAGATCATCTGTGACTTCCTGATTGATAAGTAGTATAAAATCACTTCACCATTGTGCATAATTGATATTTTTATGTGAAGTCTGATACTGCAGACGCCGTGGACTTCTCTGCACCCTTGGCTTCCAGAAGATTACCCTCTCAAGGTCTTGCTTCTACTCCTCTGACCACATCTTCTCTGCCCAAGTGAATCTTTAGCTCACTCTTCCCATGCTGGTGTTTTGTAGGGTGTTTACTCTTCCTATTCCTTTCCTGTAGGCACTGAGGGAGGTTCACCTATTGCCAATACATCACTCTTTGACCTGAACATTTTGCCAAGACTCCTCTGCTGAGCTTGAACTTTCCCATGAAACCTCAAATACTGCACATCCAAACCCAAACCAATGAATGATCTATTCCTCAAACCAATTCCTACTTTTGTGTTACCCTTGGTTGTAGATGTCACAATATACCCAATTGCTCAAGCATAGGACGTTTGACTTTCTCAGCTAGCCTCAATACCATCCACCAACCCTGACGAGTTATTCCCTGTATCCTGTCAAGTCTACCACCTAATCATTTCCCAATCTCTCGGCTTCTCTCTACTCCCACATTTCTAGCCTATACCCTTTAGCTTTACAAGTCTGCTCCCCTGGACCCTTGCCTCACTTATTCCATTGTATACACCAAAGTGATCTTTCTGAGCCCAAGTCATACCCCGGTACCTGTTCACCTAGAATGTGCTGCTCCTCCTGCTACCCACCCCAACACAGCAAGCTCTTCTTTGTCCTTCAAATGCAGCACTGCTGGGAGGTGTTCTCTGAGCTCCTTCCAAGGAAGTCATCATCCCCTCCTTGGTGTTACTTCTGCACTTTGTCCCCAGTTCTATATACTTATCTTGTGCCCAAATGTAATGTTTAATTTGAACTGTCAACTTGACTGGATTAAGAGATGGCAATGATTAAGAGGCTTCTGGGTGTGTCAATGAGGGTGTTTCTAGGAATGACTGGAATGTGGGATAGTCACTGTAAGTGGAGACCCTTCTTAAGTGTGGGTAGCACCACTCAACAGAATGGTAGCTTGGATGGAATAAAGTTGGAAGAACAAGGAAGCAGATATAGATGCAAACTCTATTCTTCTTTAATGAGTTCTTGATTGCTGCTTTGATCATCTGACTCCACCAGTGATTCTCCAGGGAGTTTCCAGAAGCCTTGGTCTTGGACTAGGGTAGCACTGTTGATCCCTCTTGTTCTGGGGCTTCCACCTCTTGGACTGGGTCCTCCAGTTCTCCAGGCAGCGGATGGCCATTGTGGACTATCCAGCTTCTGGTCATGTAAGCCAATCTAATAAAACCCCTTTTTAAATCATCCTTTCTGTTGATTCTGTTCCTCTGGAGAACCCTAATATACCAACACCACAGTTTCTACCCATGTCTGCTACCCCTTGAAAGTTTCCTGAGACCTCTATTTCCATTTGTTTATTCTTTGTGACAAGGGTGTAGGACAATGCAAAGTTCCTTGCTTCAGAGTCTCAGAGGGGAAATCCAGGAACTTTCTTTTTAGGGAACTCATTCTCAGGCAGGAGAAGGGTGGCATAGTTCTGTTTCCTGACTTTTCCCATTATTGGATTTGGTTAAAATCTCTCTAGCAGAGCCACAGCTGCCTGCACACACAATGCATGACCATGCCATCACATGTCAGGCAAGGTAAGATCTAGTTAGAAAAATACTAGCAATAATCCCAGGAGGCAGGAAACAATCTGCAGTTATAACTAATGTGTACACGGTGACTTAAACGGGATAAATAACCTCCTCAAAATCATCTGCGTGTGCAAAGGAGAGCCAGGATCCAAACTGAGATCTGTTTCCTCTTAAGACTTTTCAAGGTCCTGCATCTCTGCCAAGTTTCCAAAGAATCACAAGATGTATAATCTAACAGAACACACTGTGGCAGGGGGACAAATGTAAAGATTATACTTTTTATCATGTATGTTCTTCTGTGTAATTTATCTTTCAGTATAAGTTAACTCAAGCAATGCCTGGAATTGTGAAGCTCAGACTAATGACAAGTCCACAGAGGAACTGACTGATGCAGAGTTGAGTGATCAGAGGGCCTGTGTCTAAGCAAGCTGAAGTGAAATCAGAAAGGGTTCCACAGGAACGTTCCAGCCAAGGCAGGTCCATACACTAAGCTGGCTCCACGCAGGTCACTCTGAGTTTAGAAGCCAGAACTTCAGTGTTTTCCTTGCCTGGTAGATCGCTGGCCAGCAGGAAGATCATACTGCTTTTCTTTCTCACCTTTGGAAATAAACTCTATACTGCCAAAGGGACACTTGTTTTCCAGTAGAAAGTAGAGAATGAATTCCATATATACCTCACACTTGGTAGTAAGAGTTCACCATTAAGAAAGTTCTCAGAAAAGAAATCGTAGGAAAAGGACATCAATGGCCCCATGAAAAGACTCTCTCACTCACTGCTCTGTAGCACCTTGGTTTACAACACATTACCAAAAACACAAACAAGGTGTTGGGTGGGGTATGGATCTGCTGTAGTTCTCTGCCCTGAGCTTGGAGTCAGACTTCAGGTAACTCCTTCAGAGCTGTGTAGTGATCACATTGGTGAGGGTGCCAAGGAAAAGGGACAGTCAAGTAGTGGCAGCAGTGAGCTTCACAGCCCTGTGTTTGAGGAGTAACTTATCTCACATAATTGAATTAATTTAATTGGAGCCTGAAGGAGACCCTAATCCAGGCAAGAAACTCACTGCCTTCTAGGAAAAGGAGGTTGACGCAACCTGGGTGGGGACAGCAAGTCTGGTTCTTGCTTCTTTTCCCTCACAGCAAATTCTATTCAAGTATTCAATAGAAGAAGGGCAGAGGCAACAGGACAGCATCAGAAAAGGCAATGTGCATCTGGGGAGTACAATGGAACATGTCCTTTGTGAGTGAATGAATGAGTGTATGTGCATGTACCTGTGGGTGTGGGAGGGAGGGAGGGAGGCGGTGTAAGTAGAATGACAGCCTTCCCTCAAAGACCAGTCTCTGTGAAGAACTGACTGGAAATAAATAACTTTATTATTTGCCAGCAGCGAAGAAATGAAGCAGTTTGCTCCCTGAATACATAAATGCAAACTGCTCAAAGAACACACTTCAAACATAGTCTTGCTGGCTTGGGAAATATTAAGATACTAGAAAAGACAGGACAAGAGAGATGTACATTCAGCCAGCAAAGAGAGGAGGAGGCTTGCCCTAGTATGTCACTCCCAGTCCAGCAAGAAATACTGCAGATGCAGGAGCCTGGGAAAGTAATGCCATGGTTGGGGTCTCACATAGGATTGGGACCTTGATGACATTTGAAAAGAAGAAAACAGAAGTAAATGGCATTGTGTGGGGAGCTTCAAGGGCAGGGTGGCTCAGTGCCTCTGAGGTCTGGCGTTGACTAACATGGCAGAGGCAGAACAACTTGAGTGGTTAATACCAACTATGAAAGTTCTATCATATTTTTTTTCTTGGGCCTGGAATTCCCTTCATCTATGCCCTCTGAGGCTATGTGTGGTCTTGTAAGCTCCTTTCCCTCTACATCTTGTGTCTGGTGGATGTGAGGAGATGGAAGAGGGTGTAGTGCTGGGTCTGAGGCTACATGGGAGCAACATGGAGATGGTGTGTTCATATCCCATTTCCAGATTAAAGTCAGGACAGGCTCCTGGGTCTATCTAACCACAGGGAAAGGAGGGTTACGTGAAGAATGTTTCCAGTAGCATATTACACGTAAGTCTTACCTGCAAGCAAGAAAGTGATAAGGCAAGTTTCCTTTGGCAAGTAGAGTTTGAGGCGAGAACCACTGAAGACATACTCCACCACAGCTTCAGAACGACCTGCCCGCTGAAGAAAGGGCAGGAACTGCTTTGCTTTTTGTGTATCCTGAAAGAGAAAAGAAGAAAAGAATCAATGGAAAGTAATGGAACCTGAGAAAATGCTTCTTTTTCTCTTGTCTAAAAAGGAAAGCCCAGCAGACATGGGGAAAGAAGCAAATAACCCTACAAAATAAGATATTTCTGAAACATGACATAGATGTGATACTTATGTAACCTTGAGAGAAGAAATATAATTAAGCAACAGTTTGTAGAACATGCTCATTGACTAAGTACTTACCTCTGTTCACTTACTAAGCACTCAGTGGATATAGGAGTTAGAAGGGTACTTGGAAATTGAGATGTTCCCTCTTTCTTTAGGGAAGAAAGAAAAGCTTGTCTTCCCTTAATATAAAAAACTCAGATCACAAGACCAACACTATCCTTCTATGGAGGTCAATTTAATCTTTGGAAAAAAAAAAAAGATGCCGAGCCTGCATTACATAGCCCCAAAGCCCTTCTTGGGAAACCAAAAATTGGTTCATCTTGAATCTTGAACAGATTGTGTCCTGTTTCTTAATCTTGAGCCCAGCTTGGAGATGAGGTGGACCCTGGGGTATTCCTTCTACCCAGGGAAATCCACAACAGTAGGATGTGCTCCACGAAGAGAAACACCATGTCATGTCAGCACAAATAATTATAGAAATAATACAAACACATAAAGCCATCTAGCACTTTCTGAACTTTTTTCATGCATCGACACAAAGTCCATGCATTCTACTCTCCAGAATAGCAAGCATGGATGTTTTGAAACTCAGAGCTCTCAACCGCACAGGAGCTAAGGGCCTTCAAATCCTTTCAGTCTCTCGAACTAATTAAACAGATGATAGAGTAAGCAAGCATGGAAATATCACATGGCATATGCAGGGGGAATAGTCACTGGATGTCAGAATTTCAGGTTTTCAGCCCAGACAGCAGAAGTGTAAACTCCCTGCGAGGACAGCAAGTTCTGCACACTCTCCTGACTTCTGTGATACAGGCAGTCTGCACTCAGCTGAGCTCTATCCTTCTGACTCTTCTCCTAGCAACAGAGCTATTGTGTCTAAATTAATGTACATTAGATAATGAAAATTTAACAAGCCATCAAGTATTTCGTAGCTTTCACAGCAGCCAAAGGGGCTCCTCTCATTCAGAAGCAGTGAGGTAGGCTGGGATAAAAACAATATTGAGAGTAATGAGATTCATCCCTCTCTTCAAACAAGTTCTTAGATAAAAGGAGAAGAAAGACAGTCATCCATTTTCAGTGCTTCCAGTGGCACACTGGTAGTAGAAGGTAAGCTAACAATGAGCTTTAGTGGGTTGGAAACTTCCTCACTGAATACGTCAATGCATACCCTACTATATGTATACTGCAGGAAAAATGCCTTTCTGGCAGTTGGCTTAAGTCCAGAACAGTCAAGCAAGACAAATGCTCCATGGGAACAAAAGCACTACCTGATTAAAATCCTTTTGCCATACTAGTCTAAATCTGGGACATTATTCATGAGCTGAGCCAGTAAGTCAACAATGATTATCAAATTGATTACTGCAAATCATGAGGCAACCTATGTCTCTGAAGAGAAGGCCTTTTTCTTCAAGATTGGAGTTATCCACATTTTTGAGAAATAGACTTTTGGTCCTATCTTTCAGATGTATTTATTTGAGGAAAAAATGCTTATAGGAATAACAATAATGGGTGCATGCCTTTATTGTTAATACTAACAAGAAAGGTGCAGCAACCCCTTTCCCTTTTTGCTAAATTCCCAAAGTGGGTAGGCAAAGTATTATTTACTTTGCCAGGAGAGCAACTTCTTTGGACCAAGAATAGTCAAAGGGAATCAACGGGACCTCACTGCTCACTTTGCAATAGAAGTCTGCAGACGTTCCTGACTCCTCCTAGGTCTCAACTCAACCCAATGGCCCTATTCCAGAAATGACATGCCCCTGACTATGGTGAAGATCAGGAGCAAAAGCCAATGATGAAAGCAAATTTTAAAAGCCTACCAGCACTAGCCATGTTTCTTTCCAGATAAAAAATTACAAGACAAGACATGAAGCTCTCCGTCTTCTTGAGGCAAGTGTTCAAAGGCTTGGATGAGATAAAATGTCCATGGACCCATCCGTTAGGAGGAGCGTAGACAGAACTTGGAGCATAGACAGAAGTTAAAGAATAAAAGATCTTAAAAGGTCAATTAAACTGAATGTAAAAACCAAACGATATCAGCTCTTTTAAACCTCAGTTGCAGTCACACGGTGGGGTCTTGTCTTTGTAATCTCAAGCATGTCTGTTTGGCATGTTCCTTTTCCATATAAAAACTCATGAAATAATATAATTTTATAAATTTAGTATTTGCTTCAATGGCTCAAGTGAAAATACCGGTAAGAAATATTGGCAAGTTTCCTCAGGCAATGTAGCCATAAATCATTTCCTGCTAATTAAGTCACGGAAGTCATTTATTTTAGGAATTCTGATTTTATTACTATAAAGCTGCCCAAACGTCATTAAGTAATTTGCCTTTTGAAGAGCCTGTGCAAGTAGAGCCGTGTGCTTCAGATTCTTGTATTCATTTTTTAGGGTTAGTAAGAGAAAGGAAAATAAAAGGTAAAAGAGAGAAAATTTGATTATGAGAAAGTATAACAGAATCCAGTTTAGGCCCTGAAAAGTTGATGATGTCACTTGGGTATTAAAGACAATAAAGTAATAAAGTTCAAAAGATTTCATTAATATGACATTTTAAATCCTCCTCCAAT
This sequence comes from Glaucomys volans, assembly GCA_020662805.1. Lineage (NCBI taxonomy): Eukaryota > Metazoa > Chordata > Mammalia > Rodentia > Sciuridae > Glaucomys > Glaucomys volans. The sequence continues at coordinate 121,733 of JAJEJO010050453.1, forward strand.
AATCCTAAAGCACTACTTACTGAGATGTAATGAAATTAAAGATCTCTTTAGGAAATTTTAGCCCCCAAACGTGTTTTTAAAAGTTAGTATTAAAGGTCTCAGATGTAAAGAAATAGCAATATTGGTGCTCATCACACACATGCTCATTTCTGCTTACTAGTCTACATGCAGACTGTCACCCTCAGGCTTCTGATTTCGTGGCTCATTCATACAAGGTCTGGGGATCTATTGCCACAGATCCCTGGTAATACACTGGCTCAAGGCTTTGAGAATCCACTCAAAACCTTCAAGATAAATTAGCTATGGTTTTCTGCTATCTATACCAATATTCCCCTCCAGTGGTGTAAATAATCAAGAAGCAACTGTATTTCTGAGGAGAGAAGTCCTTTTTGTTACACTGGTAATTTTCACATTACCTGTGCTCCACAACAAACCTATACATAACTATTTTCCTGTACTCTTGGAAAAGCTAATTTAAGGTTGCATTAGCCACATTTAACCTGCTATTGTGGACGGCGTCTCTTTAAGGAATGTTTCTGCCTTCTCAATGCACCTTGAAATTGAGAAAGTAATGATGCAACAAATGTGCCTGGGGTGACTTCATTTCAAAGTATGTTAATATCTATACCTGAAATTTAGAGGACTAGGGTTTGGAATGACCCTTAAGAAAGGCTGGATGAGCCTTTGAAAGAGGCAAAGGTTATAA
>JAJEJO010050453.1:127438-142819 GCA_020662805.1 Glaucomys volans
TTTCCTACTTGGAAGCAAAATCAGGTGATACAGCTTAACGTGAATAAAATAATAACCAATTCTCAATCAAATGAAAATTCTACACAGGTTTAGAGATTGTTCTTTTATTGAATGACTTTCAGTTTCCCAAATTTAACCAGCTGAAATTATGCTGTGAGAACCATTCAATTTAACCTTAGAAATGAAGTCATTGCCTTTTAGTAGTAAAATCTGCATTTTATCATCAACAGGAAATATAATGCCCTTGGCTTATTCTACAACACTTTTCTTTTTTTGTAAGTTAAGAACAGAAATCACAGAGGATGGTATATCTGTGCTCCATATAAAAGGGGAAGGAGAATGTATATAACTACTTGAATAAAGTATCAAATATATAGCTAGTTTCCCTCCTGTCTTCAATTTTCCTCCTTTAACTTGGATGCGATGTAGCCATTAAGGCAGACAGAGCCAAAGGTGCCACACGCTTCGGTCCTCCTCAGGCCTGCCAATCCACAGAACATGTGGAAGTCTGGGCTCATCACCAATTCATGGCATCCAAAAAGGCTCCACAAGTAAGCACCATCTCTTCTGTCTCCCATTTATCCCCAAATGGTTCTTCCCTTTTCTCATTTTTTTCAAACTCTAACTTCTCAACAGAATATTATTACAGTTTCTGGTTCTCTTCAATCCTCCTGCAGATCTCTGTAGAGGGGCCTGACTCCTGTTCCCTCCAAACCCTCTCCTGGATGGTATTACCTATATCCATGCCTGTGCTTTTTCAGTTTGCTCTCTTATCCTTTATAAAAAGATATCTTGCTCAAATTTTAGAACTGACATGAGACCAGCCTAAAGACAGCTTATCTACAGTGTGTGGCAATGAGACTATACAAGAAAGCACCTCAACCAGAGTCTACACATCTGGATAGCAATTACAAGACTAGGATTCAAAAATAACTTATAGGTATGAAATGCTATTTTTTCATTAAAAGTTTTAGATCAATTTTTATCACTTCCAATGTCTCTATAGGCAAAAAGGTAAGAACTTATTATAGGACCAGAAAATGGCTTGAGAGATAATTAAAATAAAATGTGCAGAGTAAAGAATTTAAAAGATGGTCTGATGAAGCACACATTTTCATTTCATGGGCAAATCAAGAACTCAGGGGCAAGGAAATTGATGCCATGCAAAACTCTGCCCTGCTTCAGACAAGAATGCAATTTCAGAAAAGAAGAAAGAAAAAAATGTCAGCAAGGGATCTAGGACAAAATTAAAATATTAAAACAAATGGTAGTAAATGTTAGATGGGTATAGATGCAAATTTTTCCCTGAATATTTTCTACCTACAATTGGCTGGTTCATAGACACAGAACCCACAGATAGAGGGTCAACTGTACTTAGAATATCATTTTGCCTGCATATCTACAAGTGGTGGTACAATAAACTTTAATGACAGAATTTTTTATTGTGTCTAATTAGTCTTTTTAAATCCCTATGTTTCTAATAGTAAAAAAATAAGCAATTTGGAAGAGAAAGTTCCAGTTTTCTCAACATGGAGAAAAATGCCAACTATTATGGTACAAATTTATTATTAATTAAAACTGAAGATGGTCAGTGTTTTCAAGAACAACAACAAAAAATACATCCATTTAAAAAATCATTTTACTTAATAAAGGTTTATAAAATGTTTAAAATATGCTATTCTTCAGTCTATGTTTCTGCTTTGGAAATTGTTCAAAGAAAATAATGATTTAGAGAAAGGTTATTTATGATAAGGAAAAAACAATCCCAAAGCCCCTATATCCAACAGTGGAAGGTGGATTAAAGCAATTACAGTACAGCATTTTGCAGCATTCACTCATCCACCAATATCTGCTAAGTGTCATGTGCCAGATGCTTTTCTAAGAACTAACTGTAGAGTTAATTTTTTTGCAGAAAATTGGTGCAAGAAAAAAATATGTAAGTTATTATTTTAGAAAGGAGAAAATATAGTAACATTCAAGGCTGATTCAGCTTTGCCCAGATAAACTTACAAATTATTTAGGTCAGACAACTGCCCCTCCAGTTTTTCAGAGTCAACATTCATCATTCTCTATAATGAATTAGTTCTTTACATTTTGAGACATAGATATTATTTATGCCATAATAAAGTCTGTAAAGCACATTGACTGGAAGCTGATAAGAAATTTGCTCCATGATTCAATCAAATGGGGATCTACACAGTGCTTCATGGTGCTGAGGACACAGAAGCAGCCCTTCTCTGAAGTACAAAAGTTTAATGCAAATAATTCTGATTTAGAGCCAAGAAAATGCAATACAATACAAACAAAAATCACACATTGGCATGATGTGAGAAATAAAAAAATGTGTTCCTAGTAAAATAGCAGGATGTTGTGAAATGCCTCGAAGTGATGATCAGCAATAGAGTCAATAAAGTATACCCAGGATTCCATGCAAATGTGGGAAATAGACAATGCTAGGCTTAAACAACAGCAAAACTATTCATAGAAAAGCATATCTGCAAGGTAGTTTGAAATGTAGCATCTGGGGGGCATTTGGGATTCCAAAATTTTTCTAGGGCAAAAGTAGAATTACCTCTATCCTCACCCAATGGCCCCACAATTTGGGTATGAGATGACCATATGCAGATACTGCATTAAGACTCTTAAGGATCTAGACTATCAGTAGAAAACTGTATCAAGTGCAGGAGTCATGAACTGGAACAAAATGCTTTGGTCAAGACAAGAGAAGTTTGTTTCTCCAAGGAGATCTCATGTCATTGTCGTATCTTTCCCCATCAGTGCATATGTAATTATGGATGAACTCAAGGTGTTGTACACATTAAAAACTACACAGACATCATCATTGTGAACACTTACAAATTTACTCCTGAAAAAAAAGTTTACTCTTGTTGGAAAGCTCCTGAAACTATAGGTCTAGATAAGTACAGCAGTTCCTGAAGCTAATCCACCTAGGGAGGTATCTAGCTTTCCCTACCTCCACTTTTCTTCATCCCACACAAACTCCCTAAGGGTAGCATTGACCTGTGGTGCTAAATGTCCACCCGAAAGTTTTCAATCTTCACCTCACTTGACCTTGAAGCAGTGGAGTCAACTCTAGTGGTGCGACTCTTTCTCCTCTTATTCTGAATATCACAATCCCCTGATTTTCCTCTATGAGCTTGGGCACCAACTTGTTTCTCTGGCAGTGGCTCTCCCCATCCATATATGATCTTTAAATTTTGGAGATAAAGGAGTTGGCCTAGGAACTCTTCTCTCTTAATATGTTCAAACCATTTTGTGTACTCACATCTGTGTGTCCAATAGTCTTAAACTCATGCATAAAGCTTAGGTCCCTTTTCTGGGCTACAGACCATTTGAATAGCCCATGAGTGCTATAATTTAAATATGTTTAGAAATTACTAGTTCTCTGAGTCAGTGTTTATCATACAGGAAAAGGAATACCACCATCAGGCAGCAATTTGTGCCTGACATTTACTTACCTGATTTTACTTCCCCCTTGCTTCATTCCCAGTCAAACCAACCACTTACTTTCACCAGTTCTACCAATCTAGTTTTAGACATCTTTCCACCTTCATGGTTATTCCTCTAGCCAGAAACTACTCAATCCTCACACAGCCTAGAATCAGTATGATCATCAGCATGTACTCTCACAGGACTCTGTACTGGCATCACCATTGTAATTATATAACAAATCGTGTATGCCCTATAAAGTCTACATCTGTCTGGTTTAATATTATATCCTCAATACCCAGCACTGCGTCTAGCATGTAAAAAGCTCTCAATAAATACTTATTGTTTGATCATTCATTCAGTGATTCAACATAAGAAATGCATTTAAAAAACAAGCCAGAGATGGCATATGTTCAATGTCAAATCAGAAAAGGAGATCATAAAAGCTCAGGAGAGAGAGCAGTATGATTTGGGCCCTGAATTGGCTAAGAGTTTGGAATAGAAATACCATAGATGATGACGATAGCTATCATCCATAGAGGACATTTTGTGTGGCAGACAGAATGCTAAACAATTTAATAATAATCAACACAATGTCAAACACTGCTCTCTGTTGAGCTCTTATTATATTCTGAACACACTGCACATATCAACTCATTCAATTACACCACAATCTCAGGAGGGAAGTGCCACGATCATACCTATTTTAAAGATAGGAAAAACGGAGGCATGGAGAGGTCAAATTTCCTCGAGGTGACAAAGTAATACATAATGGGGCCAGAACTTGAACTCCAGTGAACTGATGTTGGAGTTGATGCTACTAATCAAATCTCTATATTGCTGCTTATATTCTAGAAGACATGTACCCTTCCTGCTATATGCCTTTACTAGCCTGACCCCTGGCAGATAACTAACCAGAACAGTTAGTTCTGTACTTGGAATCAGGGTCACTTTTCTCCAAATACAAGTTCATTCTTTTGGAGTTTATCACTTGGCAAATCAATCTAAACTAAGCACTGTAAATGGATATAAAAAAGATTCCTCTTTCTTAGTTTAGGAGCCAGTAAGGAAAATCACTGCATGGTTCCCCATCAATGTAGTAATGTGTAAAATCATGATAATATGATAATGTAAGTGCTGAGGAAGGGCAGGATCAGAAGACAGTGGGGATGAAAAGGGGAAACAGAAGAGTCATAAGCTAAAGGAGGAAGAAAACATGGTCAGAGGGGGAAAAAAGCCAGCAATCCAAAAGAAAAAGAAATGCCAGTCCACAAGGGCTAATAAGAGTCAGTTAGCAGACTGAGAACCTTCAATAGTGGAAGAGATGAATATGATACAAAAGAAACAAACAGGCTCTGCTGTGGGGAAGTATCTGGGCGTTCTGCACTAGGGCCCAATTAACAGAACTGGGTCTTCTTCCAAATTAGAAACCATGGTAATAGTTTATATCCTCAATGACCTCTGGATCCTATACGATGAGATTTATTTAATTTCTTTTGGAGAGTACCATTTCCTGAAGAACTGAGGCACAAAATTACTGGGGCATTCCAAAGCCACCCAGAGCCCTGGATGTCAACATTGCAGAGTGTCCAAAATTTTGTATGACATATTCTGTAGGGAATATGTTGGAAGCATGCTAAATAAAGGCTTAAAATACAAGTAAGCAGAATGTCTATGCTAGTAAAATGACTTACTTTGAAATGTTTACATAAGCAATAGCCACAGGACGAAATGAGTTCAATCCAGGGCTAAGTAGTGCTATGGTGGTGAAGTGGAGAGTGAAGCCCTGGCTGCACACAAATACTTCAAATTTTATCACATCACTCGGCAATCAAGGGTTAGCTCAGACAACCCAATCACACACCTCAACCTGGGAACTGGGAATGTTATCAACTACCTTCAAAATACCCTTATGTTCATTTAGCTAAGCCTATAATGGGCTCATTTAACCAATTTGGACCCAAAAAATAGAATCTCAAAGCAATATCCACATGCATTCAGAGGATGGGAAAGAAACAGAAGAGCATGAATCAGAATGATAGCAAAGTTCATGCTTAGAGTCAACTCTCTTCAGAAAGACATGCCACTTTTCAGAAAAAATGCTCCAGGACCCTCTCAATTTCCTTGCTCGTTTCTCTGCACAAAGGAAGAAATGTTATGGCTTTCCGTCCAGCTTTGGAAGCTAGGACCCTGTTGCTAAGGAACTCATCTGCATGTACTCCTGTGTGTGAACCACAGTTAGGCAAGGAATCAAAAGGGAGCTAGAAAAATCATTTCTTCCAGCAGAAAACTTCCTCATAACACAATTCATGGAAGTGACATATCAAGGTTACTGAGTATATGGGGAGGAAGATGATTTTGCTATAAGAAGCAATAAACAAGAAGCTCTGTCTAATAATGTTCCACCCCTGAAAAAGTCACTTGAACAAATGTCCTCAGAGGTGTTAAAATGCAGAACTGGAACACAGCCAAAGGTCAAGATTCCGTGCCCTGTCTTCAATGTCCAAGTTCCCTACCTCAAGGTTATCTTATATGGTGCCTGAATTTTCCACAACAAAACGGCAGACACCAAGAAAGGCTTGGAACCACACGCTCTGCGGAAGAAAGGAGACATATTCACCTTACAATTTATGAAAAAACATTTTCATAACCTTCTAGGTATAGAGGAGGTAATATAATAAAAGTTTGTAAAGCACATAATTCTAGGATTTATTTATTTATTTATTGGTACTGGGGGATAATTAAGCCCACTGATCTACATCCCCAGTCTTCTTTTAAATTTTGAGACGGGGTCTTGCTAAGGCTGTCTAAGGCCTTGATAATCTGCTGAGACTGGCCTTAAACCTGCAATCCTCCTGCCTCAGCCTTCTGAGTTGCTAGGAGTACAGGTGTGAGCTACAGTGCCCAGCAATTCTATGATCGTTTATTGCTACTGATATAAATTGTTTGAAAGTTTCTTTCTTGCTTTCTGAAATTGCTTCCATTGTTGAGAGATAATTTTTAAAAAGGCAGAATTATAACTTGTATACAAATATGAAATGAACACATCAAAAATTTCATTGTATTCACTTGTTAATGAAGGAAACAAAGATTCACAGGAAGACTCACAGGTTGCTAGGGATGCTGAAGTAGATTTGCTGATTTTTCCTCTACAAAAATGTAAAGTAAATATGTTAAATTTGAATACATTTCTCTCACAGGACAGAAATCAATTTATCTCTAAAAGGGCCACATTTCCCTCCTTTCCTCCCTTTCTTTTTTGTAATACTCAATGGCATTCTACCAGTGAGGTACATCCCCAGTCCTTTTATTTTGAGACAGAGTCTCGCTAAATTGCTGATGCTGGCCTTGAACTTGTGATCCTCTTGCTTCAGCCTCCTGAGTCACTGAGATTACAGGTGTGTGCTGCACCTGTAAGGGCCACATTTCTACTAGAATCATTTGTATCACTATCAGTCCTTCACAAGTTACAAGTTATATTTCCTCTCTACAAATGTGCAAAGTAGTCCAGCCAAAATCAACAGAGAACTCATGGAATTACTTAACCCCAAAAGGTTTAAGGAAGCACCCGAATAAAGGACATCCAGCAATCTTCTTGCTCATTTCAAAATCTTAATTTCTCCTCATACTTCCAACTAAATAAACACAAGAGATCATGTCCTAAATTTGGTACCCTACAGTGTGCAAAGAACACAAAAAGAATGCAATTCAGTCAAAAAGTAGAAAAAGAATCTGTAAAAGAAGTACTTGAACACTGTAGCCACTGATTGTGATAAATGCAATCATGAAAAAAGTTCCCATGGAAATCATGAATGTTTTCAGATTTATTTAGAAGAGATAGTCACCCCCAAAATTCTGGGGAAATTAAAGAGAGAGACTTACAAGAAAATAAGCAAACAAACAAACAAAAAGGAACTGGCCATGCAGGACTCAAATGGCTAAAAGGAAGTATAGACAACCACTTCCCAGCCCCCAAAGGTAAAAGCAATGCCTTCTGCCACAGAGGCGAGGGTGCAACTGGCTGATGCCAACTCCTGGAATAATTAAGGTTTTCTCTGTAACATTCAACTCTTGCAGAGATGAGGTTTTAGAAGAGGTGGAAAAAGAAAATGAAAGGAAAGGAAAAGGAATAGCCTCAAACAAACAAACAAACAAACAAACAAAAAAACACCAAAAAAAAAAAAAAAAAAAAAAAAAAGAGAAGAAAAGGAATAGCCTCAGATCCTCTCCACAATCTGGGTAAAGCCTCTAAGGTAGGTGCCACTCAGGCATCATGGATACTTGTCATGGGTGCCTCATGTTGCAGAGCTGCAGCACCAATTTCAAGGTCAATTTAGCCACATGCCAGGGACTGAATGAAATTTGAGAAACCTTGGTTCAGGGAAGAAGGGAGAGAAATACCTTCTCCTAAATGAGCAAAAATTTGAGCTACCAAATATGCCAGAGATCTCAATACTCCACCCAAGGGACTAGCAGGGAACACACAGGGCTTGCTCTGGAGAGCACACTCAGGAGACAGCTGTTTCTGAGTTCCAAGGGTTTTCCCAGGGCAGCAATTGCAGAGGCCAGCAGTAGAGCCCATGGCTAAAGTGTGACTAGAGCTCTAGCACTAGGGAACTCCTCCAGGTTGCAGAACCCTCTGGGCAGAATCACAGGGCTTGACCTTGGGCCACCTATATAGTAACTTTTGACTGCATTTGGTACACTAGAACATGATCAGGACTAAAGGGAGAAAAAGAGAAGGTAAGGCTATTAAAAAAATAAAACTCAACAAAGGAGCATTTATGCCAGCAGATATCAGGGATTAAAAAACAAAACAAAACAGAAAGGCAGCAAAAAGGAACTTTAGAATCATGCAAGAATAAGAAAATCTAAAGTAAGTGGGCCAGAAATCATACAAGGTAAACTGCAATTAACATAGATTTAACTGATAAAATCTCTGGAAGACTTTCTGCTTTTATCTTGATAAAACTTACTGGGCAAACCAAGTTTTTCTTTTAATTCTTTTTAAAAATTTGTTCTAATTAGTTATATACGACAGTAGAATGTGTTTCAACTCATTATACACAAACAGAACACAACTTCTCTTTTCTCGGGCTGTACACAATGCAGAGTCATACTGTTCGTGCAATCACACATAGTATAATAATGTCCATCTCATTCCACCATCTTTTCCAGCCCCACACCCCCTTCCCTCCCCTTACTCCCTTCTGCCCAATCCAATGTTCCTCCATTCTTATCTAGCCACACCCCTCACCATCCACATAACAGGAGAAAACATTTGGCCTTTGGTTTTGGGGCACTGGCTTATTTCACTTAGCCTGGTATTCTCCAACTCCATCCATTTACCTGGAAATGCCATAATCTCATTCTTCTTTAAGGCTAATATTCCATTGTGTATATACACCACAGTTTCTTTATCCCTTCATCTGTTGAAGGGCATCTAGGTTGGTTCCATAGTTTAGTTATTGTGAAATGAGCTGCTATAAATATTGATATGGCTGTGTTACTCTGTATGCTGATTTTAAGTCCGTTGGGTATAAACTTAGGAGAGGGATAGATGGGTCAAATGGTGGTTCTTTTTTTAATTCTTTTTAGCCAAAAAGAATATGTACTTTTTTCTTACTCTTCTGTTAAGGTCCAACTCCATGAAGAGCTATGGAATGGTAAATCTCATAAGGTCTCCAAGATTGCTACAGAAAGACATTTCTTACAGTGATTACTCCAAGGAAGAAGGGCAGCGCTGTTCAGGTGTATGAAGGCAATGGAAGGTAAATGGAAGGAAGGGGCCAAGAAGAGACACTAGGGAAAAATATCCATCTATCCTCTACCCATCTCTATCTACTCATTTGTCAACTTACCTACCTTCTTTAAAGAAGGACCTCTCCTTTGTATTGCAAGTCAGATCCTCACTGATCTACTAAGTGTTCACTTCATGATTCACTTCATTTCATGACTAACAAGAACCCAAAGTCTTGCTTCCTGCCACTGAAGTCCCAGAGTCAGTCCTTGGATCAATTGAGGCCACAGTTCACACACATTTCTCTCAGTAGTGCTATGTGTCTCCAATCAGTCATAAGTAAACAAGGGCCATAAAAACATTAGAATGTAAGAGGGCAAGAACCAAGTCGCATAGTGAGCACTGCAGCAGGAAGAAGAGTAAATCATAGTAAAATTAACAAATGTGTTGTCAGGAGCACATGAGAAGACAGGAAGATTTTCAGAGAAAGACAACCCCTATTCTGGTAATCGATCCCATCCTAGGGCTTATAGAAATATGACTAGAAGATGTTGTTAAAGGTCCTATCCTCTTGTGTCGTCAGCTAATAAACAAGCAATCGCCCTAACTCTTCATGCACCAGAGAAGAAAGAACAGAGATGAAAAAAGAGAGGAAAACTCACACACACAGTATGACTCATCGAGTACCACTCATGTAGAAACGGAAGAGGAAGCAAGTTGGAGGGAGAGGAAGCAATCTGCACTTGCAGTGCTGGCGGCAACTGGAGGAGTAAGGAACTCTCTCCCTCTCACCTGAGAACCATAATTGATTTGTCTGATCTACCAGAACAACAGTTAGGCATGCACCAGCCCCATTTTATTGCCTGTTTTACACTGTGTATCTGCAGGAGATCGTATTTATTACAGAGCAGACTACAGCAAAAACAATAACAAACTCAAGATAAAGAACAGCCTTGTATTCCACTGACATGAGCATTCCAACTTTTTCTATGCTGGCAAGGAAGGGAGTTGAGGCAGATAAGGGAAAAAGCCCCACTAATAATGAAAATGTGGATGTGTCAAGTAAAGCAGTACCCCAGAACTGTCCTCCAAATCGAGTCAGATCTAGAACTGAGTCAATCAAGCTCTACTTAGTTTCACATAATAGGAACATTCCAGCATTAAAAGTAACCAGGCTATTATAGATGTGATAGTAATTGGCTTGTGCTTGTGATATTCACTTCCTTTACCTGCAAAAATGAAAATAAGGATACTAATCGCTTTTTCAGGACCTATGTTACTGGGTCAGCAGTAAATACTTTTCTTCCTTAGTGGTTACCCTGATAACAAGTGCAAGGGTGTAGTCGGACCAAGTTTTTATCAAAGCCCTGGACAAATAGGGGTTAAGTCAGTGAGTAATATGCACAGAGGCTCTGTCCATCTTATAGAAAACCCAACCTAATGTCAACAATCGTCTGTATTAACAAAGCCCTGCTTGCTGTACCACAGCAGGGGCCAGTGGCTCACCTACCAAGGGGTCTGTCCATCTCTGACTCCTCTGCCTGGATTACTTACTTCCCACCATAGTCAGCCAAAGACGCCTTATACTTGCTGAGCCTCCAGAGAAAACCCTTGCCCTGTGAAATAATTTTTGAAAATACAAGAGGAGACATATGAAGAATGGGTACAAACTCAATTCCTAAAGTGAGAGGCAGTTAACAGCAGGACAGGTTATTTGCCTCACAATCACCATACAACTTCTTTCAGAACACATTTCTTCAGTGTGTTTAGGAAAAAAAGTATGCACTTATGCACGCTTTTCCCCCAAGGATATGCACTGGGGTGGGGAGGAGGATGGGGGCGTATTATGCACAAATAATAGTCCATAGTAAATGATTTTGGCAGCAGAGTGCATATACTGTCAGCTCAACAAAAGCTTCCATTTATCATGACCTGCAACTAAGAAGGGGATCACTCTGGGGCAGTGGGGAACAGAGCTACAGATTTAACAGAGATTAAGAAAGCTTTGTGAAAGCATTATATACGTGTCCATTACACTGCCATTATTCCAGGTGTTTATTCTCCATCAGGCTGTACGCTGTCTACCCACATGACCCCACATGTCTACCTGTCCCTCAGACAGCAAAATTGCCAGCATGCTCCAGGAAGCAGAAAACCCATACATCTCACTTAAATGCCACAAGGGCACCCAACACACACTCATACTTAACACAGTGATGGAAAGAGGGGAAGGTGAGAAGGGGGAAAAGACAAACCTCCTCTATTACAGAGGGCACAAAAAAATTGCAATCTTAGCTGAATAATTTGTGATTCAGGCAGACAAGGTCATATCTGACATCTATTTAAATTGAATAGCTTTTTCACTCTCAGTCTTCCACTTGCTCAAGCTTTCCTCTTTTATTTATGTGGTAACTGAGGGAAATTTAACTGGCATTTATTTTTAAATAACTTTAAGAGGAAACCAATTCTCTAATATCCAGATGGAAAAGAACATAAAAATAGGCACAAAATGAGTTATTGTTTTAAGGGGGAGTTAGTGGGAAAGGAATTTAAAAAAGAAAAGAAAAGAAAAAAAGATGACAAGTTTCCCAAGACCCATTGCTACCAACAACAAAAACAAAAAAAGAATTCAGAGAGCACCAGAAAGCTTCAAGGTAGAAGGCAGCATAAGATTCAAAGATGGCACTAACGGTTGGTCTTTAGGAGGCTGCTCTGGGAGCTCTGAAGAGGACACCTGAGGCAAGTGCAACTTGACCTCCAGAGCCTCCATAAGACCTCCTCTTGCTGATAGTGGGAAATCAGAGCAGGAACATGAACTACAACCAAGAAGCAGCACTTAACTCCAAGGTGCTGGTGGTGGGTATTATGCTTCATTATGGTTCATTCTAATGTTTTTTGTTTTTAATATATGTTTATTTTTCATTTGCACAGTATCCCAAAGTTTAATTCTGCTTCTGGAAATATCCCTGAGTGTGGGTTTAATATAAGCTTTTCTTTTCTTTTTTGGTACTGGGAACTGAACCCAGAGGGACTTTTAACACTAGCCACATTCCCGGTCCTTTCTATTTTTTATTTTTGAGAACAGGTCTGGCTAAGTTGCTGAGGCTGGCCTCAAGTTTGCAATCCTCCTGCCTTCTGGCTCCCAAGTTCCTGGGATTTCAGATGTGCACCAGCATGCCTGGCTTATATAAACTTTGCAATGGGCAGACAGCCCTTATATAGAGGGGTTTTCACTGTCACTTCTAAAATAAGTATTTACAATGTTCTTTCCTACAGCTGAATAGCCCCCAAATTGCCCTTGAATTATTCTAATATCTTCAGCAAAATAACAATATTTAGGAAAACACTATTGAGAACCAACACAGCATGTACCTATAGAAAGTCACATATATGCAAGAATAACTCAGCAGGGTAAGCCACAGAGAAGAGAGGTCAAATAGCACTGTACTGGGCAAGTCAAATGGACTAAAATGGCCTTAGCATGGTCACCTGTGGCTCAAAGGCCATTATTAGTAAAAGGTCTCTGGGCTTCTCAGGATTCTAAGCCACAAAGAATGTGTCTCTCTGAATCTCATCCACTTAAAAGAGGACTCAACTTCTTGACTAAAGTTCAATTCATGGAACGTAGGTAGTACTTTTTAACCTGCAATCTGTGATAACTGGCTATAAAGAAAGAAAGCTCACCAGAGTTCCACTGCTTAAAATGAGCAAGGGACCACTACACCCAGGCAAAGGGGAGCTGGCCAGACACATTTGTAAAAAGCAATCACCAGGAATGAAAGAAAAAGATTCTACCAGGCCTGGGAACATAACAGGAAGATAATACACTCTAATTCATCACTGCTCTGGGCCAGGCTGAGCTCTAGAAGCGTTTGTTTATATTAAATGTATCTTCTTCTAGGTGCCCAAGGCAAATTCCCTGAGTGTCCAGACTAAGATTTACTAGCCCTTTCCCCTTCAGCTCCCCAGGTGATGTAGTCCTCTGTCCACGACACAGACCAGATTCCTTCCCTAACTGTTAGTGACTATGGGAGTTGAAATGGATGGTGTGTGTCTCGGATGCCTTCCCAGGCCATCAGACAGAAATCAATACTGGCACCATTCACTATCCAACCTTAGCTAGTATTATTTCTCTTCGTAGAAGCTGTCACTGCTCCTGACATTGCTATTGCCACTCTTCCCTACTTGAATGTAGTGACTGTATTAGTTTTGGTCACTGTTACATTCTCAGTGCCTAGAGCAGTTCCTGACACAGTAGGCATTCAATATATATATTGATGGAATATATCCACTCAACTAATAAATGATCCACTCTGCCAAAAGAGACCCTAAATGTGCAAAGGTAAAGTCCTTATTGCACAAAATTCATTTGGACACAGGCTTTTGAGAGCTTAGAAGTATCTGTGTTGTTGATCCTTCATATTATGTATCTATATCTCTATTATCTCAAAGGATGTTCATACATTTCTCCATTGTCTCCCACTTACGAGCAGAGAAAAGGAACTCATGAGGAATCATGATTAATTCTTAGACTTGTCCTAAAACCTATACTTGACTTTTTACCATAAAGACTTCCCACTCCTAAGTGAGAATTAAACAGGGATTTTTTAAAAGAGCTAATTTCATTTTAATAGAACTGGGAAGAAGTATCTTCTAAGTTCATAATAGTTAAATATGGAAAGGCAATATAGAAACAGTTCAGGTAAAGAAACACAATAAGGGTTTGAATCTCATTTTTCCATAATATAGAACAGAATCCCTATAGATATCTAGGTAGATGCCATAGAAAAATTCACAGTCCAGGCCGGAAAAGGGGCAACCCACTGAAAATGCACAAGCAGAAGTCTTTCAGCAAATAAGCACACACACTCCAGGAGCCTCTGAGCTAACACAGCTTAATTCAGGGACAAGACTCACCCCAGAGATGTCTGCGACACGGTGGATAGGCACTTCCTTCTTGCTATGCAGCCCTTTCCCATTCTTAATAGCTCTGTAAAGGAAGAAGAGAAAACCCGATTAAGATAAAAACCACACTGGGAAGGGGCAGGAGAGTGGGAAATGGGGGAGAGAATCAAGGCTTGTTAAAAGGGGACATGTCACTATATAAATCGCACTGCACACTGCTGAGTGGCTGGTCTGTGCAGGAGCAGTCAGTGGAGGGGAGAATGTAAGGCTGCTCTTTTCCTGAGCCCAGTTACCAATACTTGGCTGCCAGTTTCGGCTAACAGTGTGCCTGGTAATCAAAGAGCTCCCTTAGTTGTTTCCAAATTAAAGGCATTGTTCCGGGCATAAAAGAAGAATCAGTTGGAAGAGCACACTCCTAAGAAACAGAAGTAATAATGTTTCTTTCAGTGCTTAATCACATGAAACATTTTAAATGCAAAATATGTAGCTAGTGTTCCAATTCTAATGGAAATAAGTTCCTCCCAGGTAAAAAGATAAGTTGCCCTGAATGAAGCAATATTGTACAGAAAAGTCATTTAACAGTTGGGGAAAAAAATTAGCAAATGCTACCTAACTGACATTAAGCCTCGTTCCCAATCCGTTTGGGCTTGTAATACTAGGGGATTTAGCAGGGGACTCTGTCACACATTAGACCACAGGTTGGTTTGCTTCAATCTTCTACCTTTTATCTCCTAATTCTTTGGGTGGTAGCTTCAAGGACAGAAGCCTAAAGCTTCTATCACTGGGTGTGATCAGTGGTGGAACAACCAAGGGCCACAGTATAAAAGCTCTCTGATAAGTCACTATCTTCCTACCCTACTAGATACAGCCTTCCTGGGCACTGCTGTCACAGCAACTCATAGAGGCTGTCCGTGCTAACAGCACTGACTCTGCTTGGGCCTGCAGATGCCCAGTGGATAACCAGAAGCAGGACGTAGCTTGGCATCTTTGCCTGTGTTTTGTATTTGTCTCTTTTATTACCTTAAACTTTGCAACACTGCTCAGGTCAGCACAGGCACATTAATCATTTTAAGGAGGACTCATCACAGGTCTGACAGGTAAACCTCCTGCCAAGGCCCCTGAAGTGATAAAGCCTTCTCCAGAGCCACAGTGAAGAACCAGAACTGAGAGAATCATCAACTAGACCACAGTTTCACCCAAACTGTTTAATTATGCATATCTCTTGCCTCCTCACCAACTCTTCCTCTGTTTAAACCTAATACTCTTTTTTTTTTTTTTTTTTTTTT
>JAJEJO010050455.1:0-46250 GCA_020662805.1 Glaucomys volans
GAAGCACTGTCTCTGGGAAGGCCCCGCACAGGGACCTTCCTAATGAAGCCAGGCACAATCTCACTGACACACAGACCACTGGCATGGTAGCCTGAGTTACTCTCCAACTGGATCAAAGCGGTCCTGAGAAGTCCATTTTACAGGTGGGCCAGCTTTCCAAAGACAGAGACCAAGACTACATGAAGAAAAGTGAAAAAATGTTCAGAAAATGTTCAGGGTGAATCCAGGATGGGACTGGCTCCCAGACAAAGCTACCAACGAACTGGGAGCCAGAAATTCTACCATTATAGAGCCATTCCTCTATGTCACAACAAGTTTTTAATCTTCCAAAGCTGCCTGTGAAGGTTTGATATTGCACCTGGGTTAGTTAATACTTAGAGTATTGTCAACCAGCCCCAAGAAAGGGGTAGTGTGACAGCAAACTGGGAGCACAGCTCTGAGTATAGGTGGCATAGGATAGGGACCAGAGGGAGGGAGAAAGGACTAAGGAAAAACCTTATTGAAGGTTTGCCTTGTGCCAAGTGGTCTTCTAGCTGCTTTGCATATGCTAATTCATTACTTCTGAAAAGCAGTGAGAAGGTCCTCATCCAATGCAGGTTTTTAGAAGAGGAAACTGAGGTTCAGAGAAAATAAATGACTTGACCACAGTCACACAGCTGATGAGGACAGAGTCAGATGCTGACTGGCTCCAGAATTCATGGTCATTTCCAGAGATACTTAACACTTAGCTATTTTGTGGGTTTTGCCTGGCAACAGTGAAGTGGCCCTTGTCTTAAGGTAGCTTGCAATATTGAGCACTAATTGATGGGCAGCAGAGTGAATTCCAGATCTCAGGATAAAATCATTTTTATATGGAGTAATCAAGTGCTCATGTTGAGATACATCATACAGTAAAAGCCCACACTGCACATGCTCCAATCTCCAGGATGCCAATCATTACCCTGCAGATGCTTTAACTCACCAGTCATTTCCCTGGAAGTGAACAGCACTTCTTGCTCAGCCCACAAATCCTGGAACTCTCAGGCTACCTATTCCAGGAGGTAGACTTCAAGTACAATTTTCTGGATTCCATTCAAGCATAATTGGTCCTTTCTGGGAATAAAGCTTTTTCAATAATTTGGTAAACACTTTGCCTCTTAATGTTGCTGAGAGTGGGGTACCACATGCAGCACACTCTCTCCAGCCCCACGATGCTTAGCATCTTGGGATCTTGAAATATTTCAAATTTGTCTTTCCATTTCACCTATCTTTCCCCCATCCCATTGTCCATGTCTTAAGTACTGCTGAGGTGAGACCTTTGTTTCTTTTTTCAATAACAGTACTTTTTCATAACTACTTACTAGCTGAACTCAGAGAAGAGGTTGATGGGAAAACGTGGCTGATCATCCCTGGACCTTTAAAATTCAAATCCAGCCTGGCTTTTCCAAACTTTAGTGAAGGTTTAAGATTTAATCATCTTCATTTTGAATCGATCACACTAATTCTCAAAGACAACTTATACATTTTGGTGACCTTTCTGAAACTGGGCAATGTAAATCTATGTGGTTCCTATTTGACATTATAGGTTCATAATGAACAAAATATCCTGTATAAAACAGAACAGCCTTTAGAAACCTGACCCTTTAGAATTTGCATGCTCAAACACAAAAGCAAACAGATGTCAACTCCAAGGTTTAAAATATATGAGAACACAAAATGGAAAATGTTAGGAAATTTACTGATACCTTTAATTTAATACAAGGAAAGAGTGCTAGCAAATGCATATATGTTCTCAGTCCATTTGCAAAAATATTAATTATATAACACCAACATCCACATTAAGTACATAAAAGAAATGTCTAATTGCAAAGATCTTAAATTAGTTAAAATAAAAACCTTAAGCCTTGAATCTAGGTATTAGCCTGTTAAATGTTGGCTGAGCTTTGCTCCCTCTTATGAAGTGGAACAGACATGGAAAGTTCAAACAAAACACATGTAGCTCATTAAGTGGTGATAGTTTTAATCACACACCATATCTTATTTAAAGCCAATAAAATATGCTATGAAAAGAATTTGAAAATTTAAAATCTGAGTTCTATACCTGCTCTGAGACTAATGTGATGTGATAGAGAAAAATGTGTCCCTTCTAAGTCATCTGAGAAAGGTTTAAATTTGCTTGGGAAAGGGATTAAAGTAGAAAAAGCATTTAACAAGGCCACTTAATACTGGGTGGGGATCATTCAAGGTGCAATGGCAGAAAGTATTTTCTTAGTGTCCTGGAGAAGGAAGGATCACAGAAAGAATGGGAAAGAGGATAGAGGTGGGGATTTAGAGCTAACTCCCATGAGGTCATGTTATTGGGGCTCCCATCAAGCTGCCAAATCCCCCAGGGTGACGGTGGTCCCTGCTCACCTCAAGATTACACTAACCCATTACCTAATCTCTCTAAGTAAGGGAGATGAGATTGGATTAATGATCTCCAAGCTCACTTAAATCTCTAAGATTTTTAAATATCCTTTGTTTAACTGTGACCCTAAGAATAGAGACACCCCCACCCCACACACATACACACATACTTTATAACAGAAATCAAATTCTGCAGCCATTCATCAATTTGGGGCCTTCCATTGCACATGGTGGGCGGCTCACCAAATATGATAGGCAGGTCACAAAACATAACCCAGTGAGCGCCAATTGTTTTAATACTTGTAATGCACCATAATAGTGACCAATGCATATGTATTTGGAAGGAGGTTGACTACATCTTGTCTTGTCATTCTCGGTGTTTGTTCTTGTGAGTCTCATGCAAGTCTTATTCTCAACAAGCCTCCAATTCAAAAATATTATAAGAAAAATGAGTTTCCTATTGCCTTCTTTCATTCAGTTTGATCAACCCAGAGGCATGGAGAAGGGCCCAGAAAAGACCCATGGAACTCCAGCTGCCCATCCCAACTTCCCTAAAGAACTCCAAGGATGGAGGTAGGCGTAGCTTCCCTTTAGATATTCCTCATTCATTCCCACTGCCTTCCCCGCCCCCACCCCTTTCTTTTTGGCCTAATGCACAAAACTGCCAGTAGGATGAGAGTCATTTGGCGGTGACTACAAGAAACAACTGTGCATTTTATAACAGTCCATTAGCGCAAAGCTCTTAATGAAAATGAAAGCCGTTAATGAAGCCAAAAGGCAGTGGAAGCCTCCATTCTGGAGAGGGCAATTAGATAGGAGCAGGAGGGAGAAAAATAAATACAAATCCAAAACAAGGTACTCTGTGATCAAGCATTACACATGATGTAATCATGACAAATCAACCAATTTATTTCCTACTTTTAAAGAGATAGATACAAATAAATTCTCATTCTCTAGACACCCATCCTCCTCCTCCAGAGCCCATGTTGCAGAATGATTCAACCTCAAAATTTGGGACCCAGTTGACACTTTGGAAATACAAACAGCAAGTGGGTTTTTAACTCCAGAGAAGGCTTCCCTATAGAGTGTCATGATTTAGAGCAAAGTGAGTCACGAAAGTGAACTTTGTAATTACTATATTATTTTTATAACTCCTATGAATCAGAAGCTCTCTTATTTTAACACACTGTAGACAAAGGCAAAGATTGCAGAATAGTCCCCTGCCAAACACACTATTTCCTGTGAAAAGACAAGTCTCTAGAAATTGTGACACTTCTGGGATGAGCACAAAAAGATCTCCGGTTTTCAAAGCTGTGATGGAGACCATGTGGTCAAATCCCATCCCCATCCTCACCCCAACTGCCTGCTTGGGTCCTCTGCAGCCCAGGTGTGTGCTTAGGGGATAGCAGAATTCTGCACTGCCCTACAGGGTCCTTCAGAATCATATATGCAGGTAAGTATTTAGGCCACCCCAAGTTCTTTCTGCTTTGCCTAGAGAGAGGTACACACTTTTCGTAGTATCTTCATGCCTGTGTGTATGTCTGTATACATTGGGTCAAAATAACATATCTGGAAAATTCTTGATATCAAAAATAATTGATATAGGTATTTATCACCTCCAAGCCTAGCCCACCAATATGCCTACACTGAGCACAAATATATGTGAAATGAGTGACTAAATAAATGACCAATCAAATTCAGTTGGATAGTTGCCCCCATACTTGCATTAGCTTTTTTTTTTCCAGAGATAAGACCTTGTTTAATTTTGTACTTCTATTACATGGGATAATTATGCCAATCAAATTCCATTGCGTCAAATAGCTCAATAGGATGCTGTGGGTAATGATGATTGATGCAACTCAAGCCTTCCACCCCAGGGAACATGAATCAAATCTCCTCCCTATTAGTTCCCATCTGAGCACTTAGGTAGCTGCTAGAAAACTAAAGGGACCACACCCAGAGAAACAGCTTTAACTGAAGCATCATTAGCTTTGGGCAACTGGCTGAAAAAGTCTCCTGAAGATTTTTTACCCTAAGCCTCTAGAAGCTCTATCCACCCACCCATTCCTTGCAATGACTTTGTAATATGTCCATTTGATTAGGAAACTCTATCTTCCAAAATTCCCTTTTGAATGCTTCTGTTCAGAATGAACCCAAAGGAGATTTGGGGAGATTTGGAGGGTGGGGTAAAAACCAAAAGCACCAGCCATGGCACAGTTTGAACACATTGTGGCTGCTTGGCCAATAGGCTTCATCTGCATGAAGCAGCAGCTGGACCTGCTCCACCTCCCTCTAGTCCTCCTTGATGTGTGTGAGGAAGGGCCCCATCACTTTCCTCCAGCACTTCTCACCAGCTGATGATGTGTGGGTATGGTTCCCTTGCTGCCTCCCTGCTCCACTAGAATACAAGCTCCTGGAGAGCAGCAGATCCTTGCTCACTGCTGTGTTCCAAGTATCCACAGGTGTGGCAGCCATAGCAGGGGCACCCCATAAACATTATAAATGAATTAATCAGGGAATCTGCCAAACAGAAAAACAATCGCTTGTCATTGAAGAACAATAATGTGCTGAGTTCAAGTGTGAGGTTTGAACTGTAATCAATAAGGCAAGCAGGGTAGACAACTTATTTGGGGGCTGCATTAATCAGTGAACACAGCAGGAATTGTTCTGGAAGTTTCCCCAAAAGCCAAAGATGAAAAGGACAAATTGCCATGATGTTCTGGAGCCCTGCAGCCCTTGCTCAATGCTGTCTACTTCAGTGGGGATCCCCTGCCTCCCCAGCAGGCAGATCCCTGTGGGTCCTCCCGGGCCCATTCAGATAGCACTTTTAGGTCAGTAGGAATGTTCTGTGCTCTTAACTCTTACCTCCTCACCTGATTTTACCTTGGCTGTGTTACATTTGTATTTGAAACATAGTTCCATTATGCCTCATTTTGATGTATCATTAATAATAATAATAGTGACTTACACTTATTAAGTGATTAATACCTACCAAGTCTTGCACTGAGTACTTCAAATGCATTTGTTTACTTAGTGACTGTAACATGGACCATGCACTGGACATTCTTCTAAGTGCCTTCAATGTATGAACGTTAATAGGCAGGTGTTATGATTATGCCCATTCTACAGATAAGGAAACTGAGGCATGGAGAGGTTTTTATGACTTGCCAAGGAAGTTAGTAAGCAGACTAACTGGATTTTAACCCAGATCTCTGCTTTTCACAAGTACACATACTATTTGTTTCTTCCACTAGAACAAAGACAGGAGAGTTGATCAACTTTGTGTTCCCCAAGCTGAAGACGGCACGTAATGGTAAGTAAATATGTGCTGAATTAAATGTGGAACTTTAGAGCAACTTTGCCTCCCATCACTCTGTGGGTGCTGTGGCTCATCCCACCCTCTCCTCCTGGTGTGCTGGTGGACTCCTCCTGCCTGCAGGCACACACATGCTTAGCCTTTTGTTCTTTTCTTCCTTCTCTTCAATTACTTCCTCTAGCTTGTCAGTCATGCGCATGACTTCTTCACAGTGCCCTTCAACCTGTCACCTTTCTGATCTCTACAGAATCCCAAAGTGAGCATGGTATTCATTCCAATCAGAAGTCTGGAAAACAAGACCAACTCCCAACTCCTCATCTCGGTTCACTCTTTCCACAGAGGGGCCTGTGGCTATTGAGCCTGTGTTCTAACACTCGTAACTCTCCTCTCAACACATTCAAGACTACAGGAAGCCAAGACCCTGAGGAGAAGCAGTAAGGGGAACAGGGTCAGTGTGGATATGATATTTGGCCACAGGGACTGTCTGCAGGTCCCCTTGCCTTTAGCACCTCAATTGCACACACTTCCCCTGATAACACCACTGCCACCAATCCACATCCCATGCAGCCTTGCATTTGGACTGTCATGCAACTCTTCTGCTGTCTGATAGGGCAGACTGACAAACTTCCACACTTGCTCAGGACGGAGGGGATTCCTAGGATGCAGGATTTTTAGTGTAAAAGTATATAAGCCTGTCACCCTACTCAGAGTGGCAGCTGATGATAGAGAAAAGGTCCACAGAGTGAGACGTGGTAGAGGACATGCCGCAAAGATGTCAACTTGAATGATACAAAGCTCACCTTGCTTTGTATATTTGTGCAGATTCTTGAACTTTTCAAGTTAGAAAGACCTCAGAGATCATCAGGTCAAGCCCTGGGTGCTGGCACGTGTAGAAATGGGCAGAGGTGAAACAATGCATTCAAAGTCACCTACTGCAGAGCCTGGAAAAAAAGAATCTGAATCCCTCCAACTAAGTTCTTTTTACTTTATTGGCAAAATAAGGTAAAAATCGTTCTCTACAGGCTTTTTCTCCTCTTTTAACCAGAAAGGCTATTATTTGTTAAAGTTATTACATTCCACCAGGTAGGCTGTGCGCACAGGAACAGTGATCCGGCTGCTGATGATAAAAATGATAATGGTTATATTCATCAAGGACTTATGTACACCAGGCATGGTGCTGGCACGTCACATCTGTCTCATCCTCATAAAATTCCTCAAGACTATTATTTTCCCACTTTACAGATTAAGTAATAGAGGCAGAATACAAATATCCACAGCATATAATGCTTTCAAGTAGCTCAATACATTGAAAGGCAGGTGCTTCTGCCTCTAAGACTGTCACACTGAAGACAGAGGCAGGGTCTCAATTCTACCATGGCTATTAAATACACACCATGGCTCAGGAGCCTTCCTGCTGCCTGAAACCTACCTCCTGGGCCCTCCTTATGGTTAGCTAAATTCTGAAAGGGTAAATCATGGACAACTTTGGGCCTTTTGTCTCATTCCTGTCCAGAGACAGAAAGACAAAAAGAATGGATTCAAGTCCGGACTCTGCATGAATCTCAATGTTTGCAGATTGTCCTCTAAGACATTTCCTCCACTTGTCCTTGCGGGCACCCTTCCCCATTGTCCCCGCCTGCCTGGGCCTCCTGACCTTGATTACAGTCCTCTGATACTGTGCTTCCTTCCACAAGCCATCACTGTGACACCTCCCAATTTAGCATCACGCATGAACGTCATTACCAGGAGCTTAGTCTTTCTTTCAGATCATTAAACGGTGACGGCTAAATTGGGTCTTCTCACCTGACCCCATCATACCCCGAGAGCTATGGCCATTTGTCACCACACCCTTTGCTCCCATCTCCCAGTCAGTTCTCCTTCTGAGTGACACAGTTCCCCCCTGGCCAATTTGAATTAATTTCTCAGGCAAGATTTCAAGCCATTTCTCCTCCAAGTGATTTTACTAAAATCCAGATCTATTACATCCACTGCATACTTCTCACCTCCTGGAACTGTGATTTGCTTTTTTATAGTGATCAGAATGTCCTGACATGATTTGTCCTTTTATAAATGCACTCTCTTTTCTCTTCCCTGCTAAACTGTCTTTGTAAATTTCCTACATTGCTTAATCTCTTAATTTGGTTTTGTTATTTATACTTGGGAATGAAGGTGGATTTAAAGGGCAATGACTGGCTATTAACATCTCTTCTTCCTCTCTGAAAATAAAAACGTTCTTAGATTGCTGCATTTTTTTTTCTTCCCTGCCCACTTTCTGACAGCTCCTCTATTAGCAGATTAAGGCTAGAACATACCTCAGTGTGAACAGGCACCGTGGCTGTCATGTCCCCCACAGTGGCCCAGCACCCATGGTGGGGCTAAGTGTTCAGTTCTACTATGACTGTTTGCATGTATCATATATATTTTGCTGTGTATGCACTCCTTCCATATCTATTCTCTCACTAGATTCTCAGACCCCACGTGGTAAGCAAGCTTCTCCCCATAATATAGAAGAGAAGACTGAGGCTTCAAGAGATTGACCACAGCAGAGCAGAGTCATGAAGAGCTCAGACCTTGATCCCAGTTCCAGCTCCTGTTTCTCACTAGCTGGTTGCTTGGAGCTAGTCCCCACAGCCCTGAACTTGCCCCATTTGTAGTAGGAGGACAACAGTACAAACTGTTACACATTCAGCTCAGTGTGGACTCAAGGATGAAGTGAGATCATGGCCATACAGCACTCAGTCTCTGGCACTTGGTGACTGTCACATTTGGAAAACGTATTTGTGACTATTAACTATAAAAACTGGGGCCACAACCCAGGTCTTCTACTAGTTCCAACAGTCATACACCTGTGACTTCTCTGCAGGAACTATGGTAACTGTGATCACCAGGTTCCTACTTGTACCTGTCAGAGGCAAGGCTGGGGCCCATGCGCCTCCTCTTTCTTCACCAGGTCTGGGGAAGCACCTCCCTGTCATAAGAATATTTGTTGAGATGCAGTGTTACTGCAGGGCCTGCAGGATCTGACCACAGGCTCCTTCCAGTCTGCCTCTTCCCACCTGTCACAACAGACCTATGCATTGATCTATTCCCCTGCCACAGTGTGGCTTTGGGAGGAGGCACACCGTAAGTGATGACGATGCTGTTTATAGTAACACTGCTCCCATCCATTCATAATGCACTTTGTAGTTTAAAACTGCTTTCACTTGATCTTCCAGCACACCTGAGGCAGGCAAGGCAGGGTTCTAACCCCCTCAACAAGCAGAACTCCAGGTGTGGAGTTCAGGCCCTGAACTCCAGTTCAGGCCTTGCCCAAGCTGCACAATCAAATTTGCAGAGTCTGAATTTAAATCCAGAACATCTTGAACCACACACGGGCTCTTCATCTAGAGTTGCTCTTCTTTCCTTTCCAACTCATCTCCTTCTGTTTTACTCTTCCTCCACTAACTCCACTCTCAGTTTCTGTAGCCCCCATACCACCTTACTTATCCCCCACAAATATGAAAATACTACCTTCATTTTGTTCATAGGTTGAAGTTTGGGAATCATATGTTAAATCCACTTTCTAATTCCTCAAGTTCTTCTATTTACTCCCCATTCCTTGGTTATGTATTTTATGCCTGTACTGAATTCTACGCAACACAATCGGACACAGAAAACCTACCAACAAGTGTCTATCTGTCAAAGCATCTCAGTCAACTGGAGTAGGAAATGAGATGCCGAGCTTCCCAGAGTTTGCAGACTGGCTGAGGAAACATGCAGAGTAGGACAGACCCTATAGAAGGGGACAGGACAGGAAAAGTGGTCACTGAGTGGTACAGGTAGAAAGCATGTCAGATGGAGGAGCTGAGATGTTCGGGTGAAGTGTCACAGAGGGACTGATACTTGAATTGACTTTCAACAGATAGCTAGAACAGGAAGATGTCCAAGGTAAAGGGTGAAGCATGAGCTGACCCTGAGAGAAGACTGCACCTGGGATACTGGAGGCTCATGGAGGATCCGGGTCTGGTTCCAGCAAAAGGTTCAGCAGGTGAGATGGGAGCTAAAGCTGGACCAAACTCTGGAGTACTGACTGCCAGTTAAGGAGCTGGGACATCACCCTCTAAAGACCTGGGGTAGCCATCAAAAGCCTTTCATCAGGAGATTATTGTATCTGCTGTCCCACAGAGGATAGTATATCAAGGTGGACAACATAACAGACACAATCAGAGAACAAAGAGAGATTTAATAACACTACAATGTAATAGAACATGACTGTTGGCATCCAGGGGCTCCGGAGTGTGTTTTCACATAGCGGCAAGATCACGGGGAGTATGCTCAGGCACAGCTGAACAGGAGCCATGATCACCCCTCTCCAAATAATCAGGGAGTGCCCCCTGGGTGTGCTTCCCTAGTCCACTCTGTGCCCCTTTTTCCCAATACCCATGACTTTCCCAGTGACATGTTTGACAGTTGCTTTCCCCAAAGTACCATCAGCCCTCAGAAGGCAAGGGCCAGGCCCATCACTCCTGCTTACCCCAGCCCCTAATAATCCACAGAGACTCAATCAAAATTTTTGTCATAGAGTGAAATTCAAGAGCCAATTAAAAGAAAAACAAGGCTGCTGTGTGGATTGGGGTAGTGTGGTAGAAAGCAATGAGAAACATGGAAGAAACAGGAGGTGGATCCTAATTTCACCAAAGATGGCAAAATAGAGAATATCAGAAAACCCCCAACCCCATAAGCCTTCTCGTCTGTGCTCCTGTACCCATTAGGGTGGTAACTCCTGGTGATCATGGGATAAGATCTCCAAGTCTCTAGCACATGGCAAATGGGTTTGGAATGGGAAACCAGCAATGATTTGAAGTCCACATCGACCATGAAGGCACAAAACTCTTTTAAACACTGTTTCCACTGGTTCGGCAATCTCCAAAGTTCAAAATGACCAAGGGAGGCAGTATACCCAGCCCCTCCTCCCCTCTCTGTTCCTTGAAATGACGGTTCCCATCTTGATGACTGAGGACTAAATGTACAAAGCACCTAGGCCTACTATGACTTGCTGTGGGCATCTGTCTCAAATGTTTTCCCAAGAGGCAGCAGCTAAAACTAACAGAATCTTGTGGGAATGTTTTCAATAAAACTTGTGTTCACCAAAGAGCAGAGAAAAGTAAAAGGGGGAAGTAGATATATGCACACAAATATTTACCAATCCAGAAAGAAACTGAGAGACAGACAAGGAGAATGCAAAGGGATAAACAGTGGCTATTTATGGAGGATGAGTTTCATTCCGTCATGACCAGTGGTTGTCATCCCTGAACCATTTACCTCTCCCTAGTCTTGGGAAAGGTTTTAGATGTCTTTCTTTATTGTCTCTGCTGCCTTGATGCAGATGGGAAGCAGCAGAATTGGACAGGGGGAAAGATCTCAAGATGGGGTGTAGAGAGCACCTTGGACTTGAACCCTAGCAAGGAATCAAGAGCTGGGTGATTCTTTCCTTCACTTCCTCACTCACATGTGTCCTCCGGCAGCAGTCTCCCAAGTCCTTTTTTTTTTTCTCTCTCTCTTTTTTCTCCTTCTTCTAGTTCAAATAAAACAATGGAACTGACTGATCCTAGGCAAGATGCTGAATCTCTCTAAAACTCGGTTATCCTCATCAGTGAAATGGGGGAAAAAAGAAGAATCCTCCCTGGATCATTGTGCAGATTCAGTGAGTTGGCACACATCCAGCTAGAGAAGGATCACAGAAAACTCACACCATATTCCCAACTCCCCTCAGACCATCCAGACAGCATGCTTGGAGTTTCCCCTGATTTTCTACTGGGAAAATTAAGGGATTAAAAGAAATCAGACACAAGCACTTTCTCCTCTCCTGACAACATGCTAGGTGAATATTCACATTCTTCTTTGGAACAACAAGGTAAAGGGTCTTATTTGGATTATTCTCCAGGCAATTTAGTGGAAGCCAAGGTGTCTGGCCAGGAGCAGATAAGGTCAGATCTCACAGCAGACCTCAAGCCCGGCCCGAGGCTCCTGTGTAAAAGAGATTAACACCCACTCCACATTTCCAGGACCCCAGTGATGGAATAAATAATTCATTTCCTTCCATCTTTCTCCTCTCGCCACCTCAATTCAAATTTAAGTTTCAAACGCTTCCATTTGTGGAATTGTAATAACAACCAAAATCCAGGTGAAGGCTCCCTCCCAAGTGGTGTGTGTTTGCTCTGACTCTCCTGCTACAGGATTAGTCCCCAGGGAAGCCCAATGACCCAGACTTTAACCTTTCTCAAAGCAGACTGAATAAACAACTCTACCTACAGCAGTTCATGCAGCATCCCTGAATACACCTGGTAGACCCCTCCACCCAGGCTACCGCCAGCTGCAAGTTGGAGCCAAAGCTTGTCATAAACTCATTAGCAAAAAAAGACACAGGTGACCAATTGTCACCAATTGTGAAATAAGAACTTCCTCACTTACATGTGTCCTCCAGCAGCAGTCTCCCAAGTCCTTTTTTTCTCTTTTTTCTCCTTCCTCTAGTTCAAATAAAACGATGGAACTGACTGGAGAGTTAAATATCCTGCTTTATTTTGAAGTCAGGTTATATTTGTTAAGCATTTTTTCTGTGTGTTTTTGTTTAGATCTGATTCTTTGGGGAGATGATACACACAGTAAATATGGAGAATGAAATCAAACAAGGCTGAACAGAACACAGGGAAGGCCAGACCTGTCCTGCATTCTCGGAACAAACTTGTATGAGCTCATAACCTCAGGATATCCCACACCCCAGACTGCAGCCTAGCACCAGGGCCAGGTTGGTGAGAATATATGTTGTCATCATGGCTGTGTGTTGACAGGGCCCATAGCAACCATTGTAGTAAAAGGGGAAACTCATGGAAATTTGGTCAAGGCGTTGGGACATACACCAGGTTCCTACCTAGGGATAATTACAGGCAGGTTGCACTGGGTAGTTTATGAGTCACACAGACCCCCATAAATGTGTCCTTATGGTGATTCATTATAGAAACAAGGCCTTTTTAGAAGCACAAAAAAAGACTCTGGTAGAGGTGAAATTATAGATTATTCCTCATGCTTCTCTCCTGGTGGGAAGGTGAAATAGCACTATATATCTGTCACAAATGCAGCAACTTAAATGCTCCCCAGACTCTGGGAGATAAGCCAATGCAATCATGCCCCATACAAACATGGAGACAGAGGCAAGGACTGGCAGCCATTGCTATTAACCAAGGCAAGTGAGAAGACTAGAGGTTCACCTGCTTAGTTGCCTGAAGGTAATAACTGATTCCTACAAATCTGAATCCCAGCTCTCATCTGCTTCCAGAGGATTGTGTTTTCCTCTTTTGGATCTTTGCATTCTGGCCCACTAATGAAGACAAAGAACCAGATAGCCTCACATACTAGAACATTCCAAGGTGATGGCCTTAAAACCTTGCTCTTCCAAAGTGTGGTCCATGCCCAAGCAGCATCTTCTGGGAACTTGTTAGAAATGCAGAATCTCAGGCTCCACCCCTGTCCATTCCACCTCTGCCCCACCCAGAACCTACATTTAATAAATGTCCAAATGATTCATGTGCACATTGAACTATGGAAGCATTGGCCTAGAAAGCAGTTTGAGAAGGTCAAATGCAACCTGGGGGCTAAGAGACAGCAGCCCATTGAAAGGGGTCTTTGTTCTCAAGGTCACTCAGAGAACATGAGCACCACATTCTTACAGCTCCTACCCCTTAAGATTTATTCTGTTCCACTCACTACACTGCTGTCCCTTTGACCAAAGACCTCTGCTACACCTGGACGGCAGGTGATGAGAGCAGTGGCCACAGGTCAAGGTAGAGCTAACACCAGCAGTGTCACTGGGGAGGTGTTGCCTCAAAAGTCTAGATGAAGTGTGTGGTTGAGAATTAGGTCAGTGTGCTAAGGGGCAGCAGCGATTAAACAGCCACTAAAAAGAAAGACTCTGTGAATGAGGAGAGGCATTTGAGAAAGAGATATTTACTGAGAGCCACTCTGTTAAAAACACACTTGAGACTAGAGGGCTGCCTCACTCAGCTATCCATCAATAGCAATCCACATCAGGTGACCTGAGATCAAGGCGAAAGGAAGAGATTCATCAGAGCAGTTTTCACTTGAAGCCAGGCGGAGCTGGCATGCGCCACATTCCCATGGAGGTTCCCCAGGCCTCTGTTCACATCAGTTAACAAGAGCCCAAGATGCTGACTCCCTGATTACACAGATGCCAGGCTAGCTAGCGCTCTGCTCCTAATGCAGCCTGCAGCCTGTGCTGGGGTATGAGCTCCTTCACGACCTCCCCTCCTCATGAAATAGAATCTCGATGACCAGACAGTGCAGGTGAATGACACACATACCAGGTTTCTTGATTCCCTACTGAGGAAAGACTTCAGTTTGTTTGTTTGTTATTCTGTCTAGGTGTAGCTGGATTTGCTATCCCAATGTTCATTTCTGTAAAATTTGGGGTCAACTATCCAACCTGCTCCCAAATTCCATCTGGTACAGAAAGAGCCAACTCTTTGCCAACATCTCAAAATTTGGGCATGTGATTCAGGTCAGAGGTAATCAGCAATCCCATCCACCAGGTCAGAGTGACCAGTTTCGTTGGTAGTCCCAGGATTTTTGTTGAATAGCTCAGAAGAGAGCTGTTGTTCTGATTAGGGTTATTCAGCCTAACCACCATGGGGAAAATGGGGCTATTGCTTACGGTAGAGGTGAGGAAGAACATGTCTAGAGACATGTCCAGGAGATCCCGTGGAGCATCTCCAATTATTACCTTACACTGTGACCATGGCCATTTGTAGACAGATGACAACACCACAATCCAGGCAGAGCACTAATGACCCAGATCCTTTGGGAATGAAGATTTGTATCACCACACCACGTAAAAACCTGGCGTCAGCTGAGTTGCTTGCTGAAAGCAAAGGAAATCCAGAATGGGTAGTGGAGGAGGGTAGCTATGCACACCAGCTATGACTACACGCCCAGCTCCAGGTATAATGATCATGAATGCATGCTTATTTGTAACAAAAACAATTGTGTGTGTGTATGTGTGTTTTAAACATGATTTTTATTTCCTTTTTTTATGCCCTTATCATAGAACACAGATGTACTAGCTTCATATGATAGCATTTAAGTATTGCTGATTTTACATAATAGCATTTAAGCTAAGGGGTGTCAGGAAGAGTAAACATTACCCAGGGACTTCACTTCATCTTCTGAAAAGGGGTCAGAGCAATTCAATTGTACCTGGAATAGAGGGAGCATGTTGGGTGGAAAGAAGAACTTGCTAATGTCTTTATTTAGAGACTAATATTTTAAGAATGAATATTCTATGAATGTCAAGTTGATAAGGGGTGAACTTGTGATATTTAATTTTGTGCCAACTTGACTGAGCCCTGAGGTACCCAGGTTAGACATTATTCCAGTGTGTCTTGGAGGGTGTTTGAGTGAGATTAGCATTTGAGTTGGTGGATTGAGTAAAGCAAATTGCCCTCCCCAATGTGGGTATCATCCAGTCCCATTTAGGACCTGAACCAAAAAAGAAATGTAGCAATAATAATAGTAATAATAGAGGAAGAAGGATGTGCACTCTGCCTGACTGCTAAGCTGGGACATCAGCTGGCCTCCTGCCCTCTAACTGGGATTCATGCCATGGGTTCCCAGAGGTTGGAATTCAGGATGAAACTATACCTCTGACTTCCCCTCTAGCTTGCAGATGGCAGATCTTAGGACTCCTCAGCTTCCATAACTGTCTGAGCCAACTCCTCATAATAAATTACCACCTACATTTCTATCTATCTCCTACTAGTTCAGTTTCTCTGGAGAATCCTGGCTGATATAGCAGGGGAAGAAAATGCACATGAACCCAGAAGCAAATCCCAGTCCCCCCAACCAAAAGAAAAATGGCCATCAGCCATCTTAGAAGCAACAGCCAAGCATGAAGGCAACATCAAGCAAGTAAAGCCAAAAAGTAGGGGCAGAAAGACACGAGGTCTTGGTCACATCATTTGAATTACTGGACTGATTTTCAGAACAGAGCCTATCAATTCCCTTTGTTGCTTAAGGCAGTAGAGTTGAAAAATTCCGTTATTTGCAGCTGAAAGCATCCTAACTGACAGATCAGGTAAATAAATCATTCTCTTCTGGGAAGAAAGATAATGTCTTACCAAAATTCTCTCGACCTGAGCATATATATATATAAGATCCTCCAGCTTCCTTCTCTCCCAAAATAAATTGTCAAAAAATTTTTTTTTTCTCGATGAAGAAGCAGGTTAATCAAGTTGTAGAGACGCAGGAGAACAGCTGCCCTGTGTTCCTCCATCCCCTCCCGCCTGAAGCAATAGCCCCAGACCATCTTGGGTTTTTTATTCTTCTTTCTTTCATTAGGATTTTATTCCTTCACTCCATCTAGGGATTTAAATATCAGAAGCAAATTGCCTGTCCTCCCCCCACCGTTCTGCCTGCCCCCCTCCAACTCTCCATTTCCTTGTCACTGTATTTAAAAGGGGGAGGGGGAGTCTTTATTCTAATCCCAGTGCAACTCTCTCAGCTCTTTCCTAATCCCTCCACCTGTGAGATAATTGCTGGCATTTAGGGAAAAAAAACTCAATAGTAATCATAGACTTGCACACAAAGACCCCAAAAGAGGCAGATAAAATGAGAGAAAGAAAAAAAAATCACAAGCCCAGAATTATTCACATTCTGACATCCATTTCAGAAGTACAATGCAGTCAGCCTCTCACTATAAGAGAAAAGGGCACAATTTTACAGGAAGGGGTCCATTTTAAAATATCATGGTTTTCTTTATTTACTTTTGTTTGAAATTTTTAACAGTGCTAGAGCTTGAATCCAGATCCTTGTGCATGCTAGGCAAGGACTCCACCACTGAGCTACATCCCCAGCCCCAAAACCATGGCTTTAATAGTTCCTATGCATACAATAGAGTAAGACAAATCTAAAGACAAAAAAGGGTAGTCATGAGTTAACTATTTACAAATCAGCCATAAATAATAAGCAGGCCTACCAAACATGGACTCCTCATTGTTTTAATGTAATTAAATTAAATTAAGAAATTTCTCAATCAAGATTGACCCTGGTTAGGTGGTGAAGAAGAAAAAAAACATGTGCTGAGATGTTTTTAATCCAGTCATCAGAATAATACAAAATCCTATTGAACCAGGCATTTGGCCCCACTCCATCAACTCAGGCTAAGATTCCCACCATGCTTCTAGCTTTCAGTTGATGGATGCAAGATAGAAAGTAGATCCTTAAACCAAAAAATATGACAAAATCCACATATAACAAATAGGTTTATAAGCTAAGATAAATGTGAAACTTATTTTCAAGTAGACAAAATACAATAAAATACTTTGAGAAAAGTCTCATATATTTCCTCTTTGGTTCATTTTATTTTTTTAAATTTACTATAACACAGTATGTCTCAAATTTCCCTGATCAGAAGAATAATTTAGAGCTGAAGCAACTGTGGTTCTAAGACAGAAACTAATGTCTGTCATTCCACAGCTCCCTGGGTGATTCTTATGAATTGTAGAAACATTATTGCAACTCAGGAAGTTTTCTTCTAAAATGAAATACAGGTGCGTGTATATTATAGAGAAAAGAATAGGCAGCGATCTTCTAATCTCAAAGAAAACATGGCAGCATTTTGTTTATTTGTGAGCTGAAGAAAAGTTTTTATCTAAAATGAAATACGGGTACATGAATATTATAGAGAAAAGAATAGGCAGCCATCTTCTAATCCCATAGGGAAAAAAATGTAGCATTCTGTTTGTGAGCTGAAGAAATCTAACAGGCAAACATAAGATGATGCACACACACACACAGACACACACACACACAAAAAAAACCCCACAACCCTCCCATTGTGATGGAGGCTGACTGACACTGTCACTGTAGCCATCAACCTTCTTTCTTTTCCTCTCCTCCTGGGCACACAGGTAAGTTCCATTCTCCAACCACCTTTGCAATCGAATGGGATCATGTGGGTGCATCTGGCCAATAGTAAGTAATGCATAATAATTCATGGATTGACCTTTTAAAACAAAACTCTCCAAGCTCTCTTTCTTCTCATCTGGCAGATGAACACATCGAAGGACAACACTTGAGAAAATGACAAAGCTACAGGATGGAAGGTGCCTGGAGCCTGAATGACTGTGTGGAGCAGAGATTCCCCAGGACACCACCCAACAATCTGTACTGCAAATTGTGATGTGAGTGAGAAACTGTTGGTAATATTTAACCACTATGATTTGGGAGTTGTTTCTCCTAGCAGTTAGCTGCTCTGACCAATGCACTTCAGCACTTCCTTGTACCTCCTGTTTTTCCCATTTTTCAACTTACTCTTCTAGATTTCAAACTAGTAAGAGAACAAGCCACCAGTAGCTGTCACTGCAATGTCAGTATATCTCAACAGCACAAAAAAGTACCTGCCCTCAGAAAAAAGCTTTCATATTTTAAGTAGAATTTGGTACAAAACCCAAGAGGAAAAAATACATATGTATATGAATAATATATATACGAATAAAAAATATATGTGAATATATATGAATATATATGAATAAATATATCTAGATATGAATAACTTTTGGAATTCATTATATAAAGTTTTTTTCCTTTTACTATTTTGTGAACTGTTCAAGAACAAAGACTGATTTTTATTCATTCTGCATATCCCCTGTGTTCAATGCTGATTAAATTCAATTATATGTTATTGTTGTTGTCTAGAGAGGAGGGAACATATTTATTAAAATTGTAATAAGAACCAGACATCCTGTTATGCACCTAGTGTGTATTAGCTCATATACTTCTCAATTTTATCAAAAAAGTCCAATTATTTATAATGTTATATGTAGTATGATGAATATGCATTGAGTATGATTATGATTCTATCCTAATATATTTTTAAAATATATTAGTCATCCCTATTTTACAGAAAGGAAGACTGAGTTTCATTAAAATTAATTAAAGAAACGATATGGTGTGTGGTATCAGCTTAGGCTTTGGTCTCCAACAAAACTCAGTTTATCTTGGTTCTGTGACTATAATTTTGTAACTTGTTTTGTAACTTAAGATCTGTTTCCTTGTTTGTAGAAATGAGAGTAATGTCATGCAACCATTCATAGATTTCTTTAAAGTGATATGAGAAATAAAGTTTTGTTTTTAAATGCTGGTTTAGGTGGAAGAGGGATAGTAGGAAAACTTGATGATCATTTCAGATAAGACAAACCATTTCTGAGAAAGAAGAGGTTCTGGCTCTCCAAAACAACCTGTCAAGTAAGGACCCACAGAAGTAAAAAGTGCAGCCATGCTTCTCCAGGGAAAATAGACCTGTCTCTGTCCACTAAATGGATTAAACAAAAGAGGCATAAAAGGCTTCATCTACTAGGTTAGCCAGAAAGGGCATAAAGGATGTGAGAGAGAATGAGCCTCTGAATCCTCAAATGTATTTTTTTCCCTATTAATTTTGGAGGGAAGCCGACCAAAAGCAGGAAGAGATCTAGGAAGTTGACAAAAATCATTATTCTCCATAAATTACTTTGACCTTGCCTAAGCAGTGACCTTCACACTACCACTGGTTTAATGGCATTTATTTCAACAGCAGCTGATTTCACTATTAAACAGAGATGCAGAGTGCAAGATAATACAACTAAATCGCTCTTGTAAATATTTAATATCATTGCCTTTCTTTTTCCTCTTAACAAATCACTATCAAAGGCTAAGCACATAGTAGAAAACACACTTATTTATTCTCTCCTAGAAAAAAAAATGCTTAATGCTCATGAATTTTATCTATCTAGTTCTCCAAATGACTTTGACACTTGAGAGCCCTTGTGATCAAAACAGTTTGAAGGAAGGCAGTTTTGCAACAATTTAAGAACAGATTTCATTCAGTGATCAACATTCTCCCAAGTTGTCCCATGGAAAAACACTAAACGTAACTCACTGGACACCTGATGGAACCCTGAAGAAGAAAACAATTTTTAAAAGAAAAAAAAATTAGCTTAAAGATAAATACATTCTCACTTAAGAAAAATGTTTTACTTTTTAATCAAAAAACTTGTAAATAAAATGACAACCATATTTAATGAAAGAAGGTGAAAGAAACTATTAAGCAAAGGTTTTTAAAACTAGTACCCAGTGAATATTCTCACAGCACATCTTTACTACACTCAACTTGCATCCCCTCTGTTACAAACCATCAATATGGAACAGCAAAGGAAAACATATGGGTAGAAAAGCTTTCTAAAAACCAACTAGTGTCACCAAAGCAGCCAAGACAAAGCAGTCAACTGGGCAAATCCATAACAAATACAAAGCTTCATCAAATTCTAGAAACTCAGAGTAGCTTACTGACAAATTTGAAAGGTGGGGTTGGACCAGTTCTCAGGCAGTCAAGTAATTTAAGAGATAACCTTGTTTAGAAAGTTCGTGCACTGATATTTCCAGAATCTTTCTTAGATGACTCTGTCAATAATAGTCTCAGCAACCTCTGCATAATCTTTAACAAATGCCACTCCACAGTGAAGATGACCAAGACTCGATGGCCACTTGGTGGGAAAGACAAGAAAATAGTCTTGGGTGCGAGTCAGAAATGCCATTGGATGCCAAGTCCCAATGGCATTACAAATTATCAGTGTGACAAACACATCACTCATGCCCTCTCAGTACATGTTTTGTCATCCACAAAATTACAGTGGAATGGACTAAAGGAATTCTAAGTTCCCATTGAGCTCTGAAATTATATGCTTCTAAGATCTGAGGAAGCAAATCAGCATTTTTTTTAAAGTAACTGTTAGCCAAATGTTTTTGTCTTCTTCATGGCTCATAGGGCTCCATCAAGCATGTAAGGAAATCACATAACTCTTTCTGTGCACAAAAAGAGCAAACACATCTATCAAAGACCCAAAGGTTTTACTAGGTTTTTTATTTTGTTTGTTTTGTTTTTTTTTTTTGTTATGGTGGTGTTGGTATTTTGGGTTTTTTGTTTGTTTGTTTGTTTTTGTTTTTGCTTTTCTAGTGAAGAGAGCTCTAAAGGAAGAGGCCAATGGTAATCTCTTGCCATGGAGATAACCACAAATTTCCTATTGAAAGCATAAAGGCAAGCCTGGGGCTGTCCATGGTGCTGAACTCTGCAACTAGCTCAGTGATTCCTACTGCTCAATTCAAGTACTGACTGAGTACTGTCTACCGTAAAACATGTGCTGTCATAGGAGATGGATATACCATGAAGAATGAAACCAGACACTGCCTCTGATTTTGTGGAGCTAATATTCTCATGCACTAATTCTTTAACACTGTACAATGCTATTTTAATGTGCATGACACTTTAACCTCCATTGTATGAACTGTTACCCACAACAAATCTACCAGGTAGGCCTTTCATAGCTAAAGATAAGGTCAGTCAAAAAGATCAAATAATATGCTCCAAGCTTCCAGACCTAATTAGTGTTGTGGAAATTGACAAGGTATATTTATAATGATGTTGATTAATGTTTGTTAATGTTTGACTACTAAACTAATGCTTATTTATGTTAGAGCCAAGCTCAAAGATAAGCCTTTTACATATTTGGTTTAATGGACCCTCCAGGCAGTTCTGTTAAGTGGGTAATATTATTGTTCTCATTGTTTCATTGGAATAATGCAGCTTAACAAGGCTACATAGCTTGTAAATGTCAAACACTAACATTGGCACTCTAATCCTCCATATATTCTTCCCCAGCACTCTGAACTAGTTCTCCACATCTCAATGCTCTTTTTACTCCACAGATTTATTCATACCTTATTATCTGGTGTTCCAGGTTCAGTTGCCATGCAGATTAGTTTATATCTCAGAAACTCACCTTTATCATCACAACTTGGGTGAAGGCATTTGCAAAAGCCCAGTACTGGTCACTTGGGGAAATAGGGGATGGACTGCATACATGTATCAGAATACTACATCTCCATGGCCAGATAAACATCCGCAAATGATCTACTACAAGTAAATCAGTGGCAGCCACTTCACACTGAAGACAGCACATAAATAGGACAAAGTCCTCAAATGTTCACCAAGAGAGCTCACAAATGATTTCTAAACAAAGAAGAGTTATTCTTAACAGGAAGCAGTTTTTTCACTTATATGTTCAGTGTCTGGGAAAAAAGTCATCCATAGTCAAACTCTCAGAGCTATAGGATAAATAACTTTAGATAAACAGTGAAGAAATAACCATGATGACTATTAACCTGCTCCAAATTTCAAAGCAAGTAACACTATATAAAGTTCCTAGTAATTCTTTCATGTCATGCTGACATCAGCCCTTCCTAGAGTTAAGCAGGCCATTATCAGAAGCATTATTTATACACACTCTATGGATATCCATTTAAGTACTTAGGTAATACAAACTGGAAGGGTTTAACAAGACTAGTGTCTAAAACTGCAGTTGTTTTAACATCTATGTTATGTATTTTAACAGGAAGCAGTAATTTCCCCAGTGAAACAAACCCATCCAAAAAAAAAAAAAAAAAAAAAAAAAAACACTATTCCCAATCAAAACAGCAAATACAGTTGAAAGCTTTCTTAAGTAAAGTCTATCCAAAAGTTTTCTTCAAATTCTAACAGCATTAAAGCTTAAAATTAGACTTGCAAAGGACTTTAGAGTTTCCTTGTCCAAAGTTTTTCAACTGAACACTAGTTTTAATCCTAGCTATTCTTGTCCAAAATAAAAGTTACTAAAAAGGATTTCGTGTCAAATAAATTTGGGTAGCTTTAAAAGGTACATTTTCCTTCTTGGAGATTCATAACTTGCATTATCATAACAAAGGCCCTGAGAAGCCCTGCAGTCAGAAACCTACTTAAATGTGTTTAAACCTATGTCTTCGGAACTTAATTTTCCCAGTTCATTTTTTGTTCTTGAAACATTCGCAATTCTCAAAAATCTTTCAGAAGATGGCAATCTGACTGAACACATTATATAATGACAGGTCCTGAGAGATGACATTGTTTCCCCAAATTCAGATGCACCTATATTTTTTCTTGGGGATATTTTGAAATAAGATGATGCAGTAGATTTAGAGAAATGTAACATTTAACACTACTCCAGTTACTAAGGAAATAATTGGGTTTAATAAGTTCAGGCTTAATAAACAAATGGCTAGTATTTGACTGAGTTCCATAGTCCCCCTACCACTTATGTAACACATGATTCATTGTAGGTATGACATTGGACTACAAATCATTATCATATTCATGTTTGCAGATATATATAATAATAGGAGACTGTGATTTTCAATGTATATTTTAAGCCATTTAGCAATGTTTAATAATAAGGCACAACTGATTGGAGTAACAAGTTCAGTCTAAATATTTCAAGAAAATGGGTTGAGAGTTGTTCTATACTTATATATTGTTTGCTACAGATTTTATTGTGTTTGGGGAGAAATGTAATACACACACACACACCACACACACAGACACAGACACACAAACAGTATTTGAGATTTGAGATTTATTTTTGGATAGTATCAAGCCAAAGTACTGACTCTCATTTCAATAATGGATCTGCAGGCATTTGCAAGACATAGTCATTAGCTTATCTTTAAGTAAATATTTTGATTGTCAGACAGCTCGTTGCAAACAAGGTTCCTTTCCAAACATTCACTCCTGATGCCTCCAAACCCACTTGCACATCATTCATTTAATAATCTGTCCCTGTGCTAAAACATCAAATCATCCTAAGGAAGTCAAAGTACAGGAAAAAAGCATGCTTTGCAGGCTTTGCATTTAAAAGGACTCCAGATTATGGGGGACTGGGTTCTCTTTCAGTTCTGTGGTCTTCGCTCTGCTTCATTACCATAAAGCTTAGGAAATGAGCTATTACACACCATCATCCCCTGTAACTGCTATCACAGAAAATCACACACTCACAAAACAGCATTAATTGTCAGAATTAGCAACCATTTAAAAGGCAGCTGTTCTTTCACTCTTAAATAGGCTCCAAATTTCAGATTTTCTCTCTGTATTGGCCATTCAATCTATTACTCTTACACACACTCTTGCACACACAATGGATCCTTAGTCAAATGATTTTTTTTAAAAAATCCATATTCAAAAAACCCAAGGAAATATTTTTATTAAACAACATTTTCACCCCAATACTTGCCATTGTTGCCATAATCGGCTGGAAGGCTTCCAACCTGCGCAGAAGCACTTTTCAAAGCTCCAGGTGGAAGGGCTCTGTTTTATGTAGGTTGGGGGTTAAAAAAAAGAGCAGTATCTCTTTAAGAGTCAACAGTAAATTAACTTGCCCAAAAGACTGAAATAATTAGCAGTTAGTAGCTTATTAAAAGGATGGCAAAGGCCAAGCTGCCATCTGGGATCTCCAGTTTCTTGTGATTGTTATTATGTCAAGATGTGCAAGTTACATTAGCTTTCATGTCACCCTGCCTGCCCTTACTTTACATGTAAATTTTAATGAAAGATGCGGCACTTTTCAAATCAGACGTCCATCAGAGAGTGTTATTAGTCTGGCTTTTTACAAAGCATATGGTCTTTCCACCTCTGCTGTTCTACTCAATACTAAATGCCTTAGGAAAAAAAGAGAGAAAAGCCCAATGATATCAATTAGATAGTCTCTTTGTGCAGAGGGAAACCTGAGCTTCACCAAAAACAGAGCAAAGCTTTCTGCAAGAGGAGAACATTTGTGACTCTGTTTACACACAGAGAAAACCACAGTGTCTTGGTTTCTCACAAGGTTAATCCTTCTTAATGACAACAAAGCAAGCTAGCGCCTGCCTATTGACTGCTATAGTAATGCACCCAGTTTTGCAAGGAAAGGAGAATAAACATACACAATAAAATAAACAGCAGAAAGTGGCATGACAGAAACTCATGGGGTGGTGAACACATTCTGCATCTCAGCCTGGACAATATTTACATGGGTATAAATAGATTGAAGACCTCTGAGCCATATGCTTAAAAACATGCCCTTTTAAATGTACATCATATATACCACACCCCTCCAAAAGATAATAAATAAAAGAAAAATCCCTACCTGTTCACGTACAGCATATTCTCTTTTCTGATTCTAAAGGGCGGGTGATTTAACTACCTGAATGATCACCTAACAGCTTCCCTTTAAAATAAAATTTAAAAAATACATTAAAACTGTAATAAATAAAAAACAATGTATTCAAGCCTTTTTGCTTTAGAAGAGGTGGTTGTGTGAAAGCAGTTTTCAAACACCCATTGACTGTCCTTGCAAAATGTCAGAGGGGCCCTGGGTACTCAGCACCTAGTAGGTTGTTGGGTCTCCATTAGTATTTGGAGAACGCTGAATAAATATTGCTTTTCTAATGCTAAAACAAAGACTGCTAAATTCAGACAATTATTTTCATTATACCTACAAATGGGAGCTACATATGCAAACATAATATGCCAGCACAAACCTATTAATAGATATTTGGAGGACCTGCACCTACATCCAGATACACAGACACCACCCTGCATACCTGAGAAGCAGACCACAGCAGGTACAAGCCTGAGCACAGAAGGCAATGCCCTGGGCTTATTCTCTTATTAAATACATTTCACCAAGCAACTCTTTTAGATATTTACAAATGAGATGCATCATAAAAATAATATAATTTGATTCAAAACAATCTTTACCTGCAGGTTCTATCAAAGTCAAGTTTGCATGTGTGTACATATAGATTGACAGTTAAAAATTATGTATCCCTTAGGATTAACCAACTTGACTTAATAAGCAAAGGTCTATATAGATTACTCTTCATACCTTGGAGGTAAAAGTACTTTATGACACATATACACAGACATAAAATCTGTCAGTAATCAATAGGTCAAAACTGAGAATTGAGGAGGAAGAAACACACATGTTGCTGAGAAATCTGGGAAATTCTTTTATGTACTGTCAATTGGAATTCAATTGAAACATTCCATTGATACCTTATAGATTTTATTAACAAATTGACTATTCACATTTACAGTTTTTAAATGCTCCCAAGAACAATTATGCACAAAATGTCTTCAGTGTCCAATGAAAATTTCCACTCAAGGAAAGGAGAAAAACCACTTTTCGTAGTTTTAAGCACCATTTTAAAGACATCACTGCCAAAAGCAGAGAGCTGCTTAAATTAGGTGATTTACTTTTTTAATGTTTAAAATAATCTATTTTCCCCCAAAGACTTTTGAAACATTAAAAGAATGGGGCAGGGGGACATGGAAAACAGACTTTTTGAAAAACAAAGTGATTTTATTCATTGTCAAGAGGACAAATCAGTGGTGGGTGAGAAACAGATGAGACGAGATTGAAATGTAATATTGCCCCTATTTTATTATAATTAGGTATTTATAGAGCACAGATGAGTTTATTTTCATAATCAGTAACTGGCACTGCCTTTACTAATTTGCATAAATAGTTGGCTATCAGGCTGTAACTTATTTGCAGGACTCTCAAGTCCTAGCTGGGACAAGAGGGACTCAACTCCTCAAATCAGCTTTCTTGGGCTGGGGTTGTGGCTCAGTGGTAGAGTACTTGCCTGGCATGTGTGAGGCCCTGGGTTTTTATTTATTTATATATGGTGCTGATATAAATAAATAAATAAATAAATAAATAAATAAATAAATAAAATAAAGGTCCATCGACAATTAAAAAAAAAGAAAGAAATATAGTAGACTGAGATGGACAGTATACCCTAAGTATATGTAAGATTATATGAATCATGTGAATCTACATTGTGGAAAAAAAAAGATATATTCCCTGCTGTATAATTAGATCAAAATGGGTTCTACTGTCATGTATAATTAAAAAGAACCAAAAAAATAAATAAATAAATAAAATAATTTTTTAAAAAAATCAGCTTTCTGAAAAATGTTACTACCAGCAAAATACAATCTACATGAAATCATGTTCAAGTTCATGTAGCTTAATTTTTGCTTCCCAGTTTGACCAATGTTGATTGGTTCAGCATTAGAAGGCCAATGATCAAATCCACAGAAGAAACACACACACAAATAAATCCAAAGGGATCTTTAAATCCTAAAGGATTAGAACACATTATAGGATCAACTATCTAGCCCAGTAACCAAATAGTTCTGTAAAGGAAAAAGAATTAGGTGCCACCTAGCCACCCTTCCTGTTGCCATTTGTTGGTGACTTTTGATGACATCGGTTATCTCTTTTCCAGTCATTCTCAGCATTCCCCATCCCCTCCCATATGTGTGCATGCTACTCACCAAAAACAGCTTCACCTGACACATGAATCAGGTTCTCTGGCAGTATCACCAAGGGGAGGATACTTGGTGATATCCTCCCAAGGATATCACCAGGGTACAGTCAGTGTACAGGATATCATCCCAAGGTAATATCCTTGGGAGGATATCCTGTACCCTGACTGATGATGTGGGCCAAGAAAACATTAAGCACTGCCAGTGACTTCCTCCCAGTACTGACAGTCGGTAAGAAATCTTGGAGAAATAATCCACTCTGCCTTCCTTCTCATCCAAAGGTCAAAACCTTGTGGCTCATGGGCCAACTTCCTTGGTATGCACCACACACACCTGGGTCTAAGTGCCCACATAGAGAGAGAGAATAGTGCCAAGAGCAAACCTTCATAGAAAACACCTTTTTGGCTTATCTTGAGGCTCTGGTGACACTGGGACTGCATAGCAAAAACCAGGTGGAACAGAGTAGAGGCTGCTACCTTCAATGGGATTTTTGGGCTCTGGTTTGCCACAGTTCCTACCCCCACCTATTGTTTCCCTTACCCTGTGATTTCTTTTACCCCTAGATCTATTACTTTATGAAACGTATTAGGTCCCTGTGGATATTTGGGTCTCCAAGTCCTGCTCCAAGGTTAGTTTCAAGAAAAACTGTTTGCTCACCTAACCCAGACATGCACAATCCTCAAATGGACAAGAAAATGAGAAAAGAACACACTTTTGACCTAAAACAGAGGCTGTCAAAATCAAGTCCAAGAGCTGACCAGTGCTGGCTACTGAAGAAGTCCCTCTGTGCAGCCATTTCTATGTCAAGTCACACTATTTTTTGACCCCATGCTGCCCCATAGCCTCCCTGAATGCAGTGGTTATTATTATAGGCTAAACACCCTGCTCAGTTTTGTAAACTTCACAACCCTTTCCTCTCTGGGTGTTCTGTTTCATCACTCAGCTTTTAAAGAGCAAAAATTGAGGTAGATTTATTCTTTTCCTTGACAGGCTCCTAAGAAGAAATCCAGGACATTTTGCCTTTCATTGTGGTGTAATCTATAACCATTTACCTCTGACACTTGTACCCACAGGACCAAAAGATGGCCCTTACGAGCAAGGAACTAGACAACTATCTCACACCATGACCTTGGGCTCTTGGCTCAGTGGATGGAGATATTGAGGATAGTGAGAAGGGAGACAGGTTGATGAGTAGAGTAACCCAGTAAAATCATCACTTCCAAAATATCAAATCCTATCCACACCCTGTGTATCTAAAACAAATGGTTCAGTTCAGTTAAACATTATTTAATTCTTTGAGCATACACCAAGTGCAACTTTGGACCAAATACTGAGCCTGTGCAGTATAGGTGACAATGATAGACAAGACATAGCCTCCATTATTTGTTGGGGTTGGGGGTATGACTGAAATACATGAGCATACTTGGTACAAGGCAGTTTGGTGTAGGTTCCTGAAAATAGAAGCACAAAGTCTAGAAGTTCCAGGAGACTTGGACCCCCAAGGATGATGAGGTAGAAAAGTGTTCAAGAACATTCAAGCAAGAGCAGAGTTTGAGAAAAATCCCAAAAGCAGACAACAGTGGGGATTCATGCAGGGGGAGTTGAGGACTTCAGGAGACTTGTGCACTGGCAAGGGTGATAAGTAGGGAGTAGGTAATGGCATTGTAAAACATAAAGCAGAGAAGGCACCTTGACAATTTCACAAAGAGAAACCACCAAAAGCTTTTGAGCAGATGAGCTACATGATCCAATTTAATTTTAATTTTGCTTTATTTCGCTTT
Organism: Glaucomys volans; assembly: GCA_020662805.1. Taxonomy (NCBI): domain Eukaryota; kingdom Metazoa; phylum Chordata; class Mammalia; order Rodentia; family Sciuridae; genus Glaucomys; species Glaucomys volans. Next base: position 28,724 of record JAJEJO010050455.1, read on the forward strand.
TAGGAAGATGACTGACAGCCAGGTAAGAAGGATTAGAGATTTCAAGTCCCTTCCACATGCAACACACTAGGATAGATACATCTGGACATTAACAAATAAATATGTTTGTCTTCAACATACCTGCAGCCTAGTAGAGGGGGATAGTTGGATTCCCTAATCACTTTAATATAAATTATTGGAGAGATACGTGATGGGAGGGTTCAATTCTGCAAGAGGAAGTCAAGTACAGCATCAAGCAAGAAATGGATTCTATGAATGACTTCAATGGACAGAAACAGAAAGGGGAGGAGAGGTGATTGAGGGGAGAGAATGAATAAGCAAAGTCTAGTAAGGTTATTCAGCACCCTGTTTGGCTGGAACAGCCATCTCACACCTCAGCTGGACAGAAAAGAAAGTTAAAGGGGAAAAGGACCCCAATGGAAGGCTTCAAGAGTGAGATGGCTAATTGTGCACCCAATGTGGTAGACATTAGAGTTCACACAGTTCCCAGTTACGGGACAGAATGGAAGCAAATAGCTGCAGGGAAGCTAGCAGAAGAGACCACCACCTAATAGGTGTTGACCAGGAACTTAACTAAGGGATCAACAGTAGAGATGTAAAAGGCATGCCAGAGGAAACTTTCAACAGCTCTCAACTATTGCCCAGGAGTAGGAAGATTCAGGAAGGAGGACAGAGAGTAATTCCAGGGTTTTCAACCTGGGTGATAAGGAGAATGGGGCTCCAAAAAGAAGACTAGGGACATCAAAAAAGGAGGTTGGTTTGTGGACAGATGATACAAAGGTGGACTTGGACATATTGAGGTGATAGTACTAGGTGATACTTTATGAACATGTGTTATAGCAAATGCAAAGTGGCAGGCTGGAATTTAAGACAGATTGGCACCCAGGAGGTAGCAAGGAGGCAGGTACATGGATGTCAGCCTTGGATCCGTGAGATGCAGTACAGAAATGTGGTTAGGGGCTCAGATTTCAGGTTGGATTCCCTCTTAGTAGCTACCTGACTTAAGTTATTGAACTCCTGGGCCTTTTTATCCTTCTCCATAAAAGAAAAATAATGCCACCACTCACCTCATAGAACAACTGTAAATATAGGTACCCAAAACCCATAACATAGTAACTGGCACACAGAAGCACTCCATGTGGTAGCAACGGTTAGGCATATGGCAGCAGAGACCCAGAGACAGAAAGTAAGACCTGTGTAAAACCTAAAAACACTTATTATAGAGGAGTGGGGGAAAAGAGAAACTCTAATGTACTGCAGAAGCCAATGGGAGATGGTACAAGTGACCAATACCTTGTGTTTCATCAGAGAGGCTGAGCCCTGGGCAGATCGGTGGCTTGGCCCATGAGATCACTGGTAGCCTCACAGTGAGTCATGTCAGTGGAGAGGTAGAGGTCCAGCCAGGGGTACCTCTCTGATCTCTATTTCTCTCCCTCTTCCCCTTTCCCACCCACCTAGCAAGGGGGTAAGGGTGCCTCAAGACAGATTTCTAAGAATGAACCCACCTGGGATTAGCATAAGAGGAAGAGGTCATCAACCAGCCCCAACATGGAAAAGACTGAATTGCTTCCAGGCAATCATACAGATTTTACCAAATCCAGAAAAACATAAAACTCAAATGAAAGATGGCCAGCACACAGGCTAGCCCTCAGATCAGCCTTTTCAAGAATGTCAGCCCCTTCTCTCCTCCAAATGCTCCTGCCAGACTTCACATCTCCTATCTTGCTATTTGCCAATTTTTGAAGGAAGCAGCTGCACACGGCTTCACCAAGATAGGGGCTGGAGAGTTAGGGAGGAAGAGGGGAGAGCTGGATGCAGATACATATTTATAATTTATCAATTAACCTCTCCCTTCACTCCCAAACAGCTAATCCAATTTGAGCTGGCGAGCCAGGTTCTCCGGGCTCGAATCTCTGACAGCTTTGATTAGGAATGGATGAGTGAGCTGTGCTACCCAAAGGTGTGACGCCTGAACAGCATGTGAGAGCTCTGTAGCGAGCCCACCCGCTCAGGGCCGCTCCTTCTCCCAGCCCACCTGGTACAAGGCTGATATTTTTCATATTAAAATTCTTCTTCCTCCTTACAATATAATACATTTATATTCCTAGATTCCTCCATACACCCCAGTCCAATCCTTCTTAGCCTATCACCTGTCATCAAAAAATTCCAACTCCCACATATACAGGAAATACAACAGAAGGAAAATAGAGCAATAAACAAGTAATCCCCAAACTCTATCCTAAATAAAAATTCAGGCAAGTTGCCAACCCTCTCTTTTTTTCTCATCTATCATCCTTTCCTCACCAATGTTACCCACAAATTCAGTTATTCCTAAATAATAGCAACAATAGCACACCAATTCACACCTCCCCTGTTCCCTCAATACATTTTACTGGGAGGGGATCTTAGAATACCCTCCACATTGCATGAACATTTCAGGAACCCCCCCATTCCTGACAGAACCAGTTTGACATCATTCATAAGGCTCACTCTAGATTTAGAGGAAGGCAAGCTAACTCAGAATCACCCCCAACTACTGAATACAAAGTGCATTAAAGGTAAATGACAGCATTGGCTTTTTCTTTTTCAAGTTGTTAAAAACACTAAATTTTAATCTGGACTGTATTCATCAGAATTGACAATTCCCCTTGTATACACAAATAATTCAGAAGGCAGATTGATAGTTAGTTATAATGATAAAAAAATAAAGTGACCTCTACCTTTACTTCTACCTACAGAAATGAAGTAGAAGGCCCAGGTAAGAAGCATGGTGTCCACCATAGAGACAGCGAGAGAGAGTGAGAGAAAGGAGAGTAACATCAGCACATGGCAGACCCACACAGAGACACAACACACATAACAGATCTTCCACAGACAGCAAAGGCAGTAGCATTGCAACATCCCAAGAAGGCAGCACAAAACAGACATACAATGGGAAGCTTAAACAAGCAGTAAACATTGACAGCAAGGCTGCTTCCATTGTATGTAAGCTTCATCCCACTCATTTCTTCCTGTCCCATCCTCAGGAACATGACAGTTGGCATGCAAAACACTGCACAGCCACATGTATGTGAATTGTACACACTTAACTGATTTAAAGACAATTAGGAGAAGTCTCAGAGAAGCGAGGTTCTCTTATATTTTCCCAGCATTAATATGGTCATGAGGATCAAGAGTATAACATACATGTACAGATGATGCACACACAACATACATAAATATTCACACATATTTATGGACATCAAAACAAATTCTGGAGATCCAGTGGGAGGCAGATAAAAGCCTTTCTTTCATGGGAAGGAATAAAGAGAAGGCAAGGAGTATGGTAGGAAGAAGAGTATTAGTGTTGAGGTCATTATCATGAGGGTGAGAAGGGACAAGGAGTTGGGAAATGGGAAAGGAGAGGAAGAAGAATACAGTCAAAGGATCTCATTAAAAAAAAAAAAAACAGATTAAGCTGCAAGTGGCAACTTAAAATCTTGGTGGCACCAGTCACCCAGAAGAATTCTGCATCCTTTCTTGAAAACATCTCTAAAGAGGAATTCACCACATCTGTGCTTGAAATAATTTCTTTCCCTTTTTCTATTAGGTAACTGACTTCTTCTCCTGGAGGATGGTTGCATCTGAATGTTCTACAAATATGTGTTAGAGCACAGGAAAAGGTACAACAAATGACCTTCTAAATGTTTTACATGCCAATGTTGGGATTTAGCCTTCCTGTGCTGCATCAGAGTGTCTGAAACAAGCTTAACCAAGATCAAGGAAGTCCCCCATTGGCCTGTCCCATCTGCCATACTTTGCTCTATGACATCAGCCATCTGATGTACTTGACACTCCAAGCCACTGTACACACTGGGAGAACTCCTGAGGGCAGCCAGGAGCATAAGACTAGAGAAGATAGAAGGAGGTCCTATCATCAGTACTTGGAGGCCTTGCTCTTTTTTGTGTCACCAAAGTTGCACCATCAAATTTCAGCATTTCATAGAACTCACTTCCTCTCTCCTCTTAAAGAAGTGTTTAATACTCACCAATACCCAGACACTAGGTGGACATGACGAACATCCTCTCACACCCTCTTCATAGTTACTTGCTATTGGCACCTGCTTTCCTAACTCCCACAAGAAGAAAAGGCAGGCTTCATCCTAACCTCTTCAGGAGTCCAAGCTAACACTGGGGGACTCATCTGACCCCCTCTTTTTGATATTTGCTCTCCATCAATCCATCTCTTTATTGCAATTTCTGGAGTTCACTTCATGGATCTTGGGTCTGGAGGATACACTTTTATTAAAAAAGTGGGCTTCCTCCTTAACCTGCTGTAATTGAGGGTGCCCTTCACCTGCCCACCTCCACAGCTACCTGGACACCATAAACTATCTTCTCCTAACCCTGGATGGTTCCTTAATCTGAACATACTTTCCTTTATGGCAAATATTCTGATGATCCAACATAAGGGACTAGGGGATGGAAATTGCCATCAGTACTGCCCTTCCCCCCTCAAAAGACCAAGAAAAGCAAGGATGTTTGGAAGTACCCATCCTTCTCTTCTTTAGTTATCCAAAAGAAGCACTGAGTCTCATGTGTATATTGAAAAGAAACAGACAAGAAAAATTAAAGTACAGTCTTTTGGTGACAGGGCAAGGCAGGTAAGACCAATCTTGCAATCATCCCAATACTCTGAGGAAGCACAATAGTAGCAATTGAACAACGAAGGAAAAGACAGTTTTAAGTAGGCTCACTTCTCAAATCCTGACTTGGGCTGATAATGTGGAAAATTTTTATTTAGGAGAAAAAAGCTTCATTCACAGCCCACCCCATGCTTAGCTGAGCTGAATTTCCTGCACAGTTCATTCCCTGCATATTTGAATATTTTAGGTTACAGATGCTGAATTTACAGATCTTTATATGCAGTTTTCTTCAGGGTGTATAATGAGTTAGAATCCTGCCATGAGGACATTAGCATGTTCTTTCGGTGATTTTTGCTTTTAAATCAAACTGAAAACAGTCAAACCCTCAAGGGCTTCCTTTGACCAGGGAGGGGAGAATGTCATTAAGGTGGGCAATGGAATGGAGGGCGAGACAAAAAGCAAACCTTTACCCAGAGTGAAATTCAGGGAGAAGCCCAGCTCCTCTCCCCCAAGCTGGGCACCAGCCGGGCCCAAGGAGGAGCAGGAGGAAGTTAACCGCCTGGTTGCTCTGAAATTAGCTTCGTTCACCCCCATTATCGACGGTCATGCCTTGTTTCATGCTTCCCTCTTGGAGGCAGCCCAGCAGGGCCAGCAACCGGGATGACAAATGGTGGTGGAAAATGGAGAAGCCAGGGAGGGTGGGGGTAGGACCCCATGATGCATCAGGAAAGGTGCCCCCCACCCCGCACACAGCAGGGTGACCCTACTGCCAGCCTGGCCCACAGCAGGAGGGACAGGCAGCAAATGGCCTGCCAGCAAGGAAGAGGCTCTGAGTGACCAGCCAGAGGCACAAAGGCAAGCAGTTCAGGCAGCTGCAGGACCACAAGCACAGAGCACCTACCTTGTTCACTCATCATGAGGTGGGAGAGGCCTTGAGGAAGGAAAAGAGGAGAGAGAGGGAGGGGGCAGGGGAAAGGGAAGGAAAAAAGAAAGAAGACAAAGTTAAAATCCCAAATGCAATATAATCTTAACTCTTGAGAGGCAGGAGGTGTGACAGGGCACAGAAACACAGTCAGGAGCATGCAACAAACCAACACCCTAGCCTCCTGCTGCAGGGCAGAGGGCTGGCTCTCACCCTCTAAATGACAGTCTTTTGTTTGTTGAACTAACAAGGCTAACTTTCCTTCTACCATTGTTCTATGCAATACTTAGGATTTGTGATAAATATAGTAAGACTAGGTTCCTGGGAAGACAACTCACAACCCCAGGCAAAGTAGGTTTCTTCCTTTCTTTCAAATTACTTTTAATAGTAATACATGCTCACTGTAGAAACTTGGAGAAAGTCAGACAAAAAAAAAAAAAAAGAGGAAAAAAACAAGCAGTCGTAATCCTACTATCCAAAGATTACCATCAACTATTTTTCTAGAAATAGTATTGCTTTCTGCATGAATTTAATCCTGTTGAACATACCAAATATGAACATACCTGCTTACAGGAGATGCTCAGACAACCTAAAATGGATTCTCTTATCATTTTGCCTGAAACTTTCTTCTCTTTTCATTTCCTGTCTCAGCCCCATGATAACCATACCATGTCTTCCACTTCTCCTCCATTTCTTTTGTTTTCCTAGAAAGTCCCACACACTCATCAGGGAGGCCCAGCCCAGCACTGAGCAGGTTAAAAAATGGTACAAAAAGTCTCAATGAACACATACCAGAATCTCTGGCCACATTCTTATGCAAGGTAAACAAGGTTATTAAGAGCCCCTTACTTCAAGGGAAGCGTAAGCTCTGATAAATTTATTTTTAAAAAAGATTTCCCACCATTAACCTACTACACAAGTCATCTGTTCTTGTATTGCTTCTATTATTACTGGAGATATTTCACAAAATCCAGATCACCCCAGAGAACCTTTATCTGGAGCAAAATTCAGGGATATAGAGGATTAATAATGGAGAAAAAACTCTGAAGTATGGAAATCTCTAAATGTTTTTGGAGATTACTAGAGATTTACAAAAGTAATCAGAGGCAAAATATAGGTCAAGCGACTGACTTTTAAAAGATCAGTGATACATAGATACATGTTCCATAAATGTCATGGAGTCTATTTTTTAAACAAATTTCATTACACTGTAATCATATTTAAATATACTGTTCTGACATTCATTGCCATATTCTATCAGTACTCACAGAATAAAATCATGCCAAAGCAAGTCATTAAAATGATTTTTTTTGTTAAAAATATAGGCTTAATTTTTGGTAAGATAGTAAGGAGAGAGGAGGAAAGGCCTTAGATTTTGCTATGGGAAACCTTCACGGAAATAACTACTCCTACAATGCCTGATATTTCTGGACCAAGTCACTTTTAGCATCCCTGTTAAGAGCACAAAGTGTAGGGAGGTGGGGTGTCTGGAAAGGGGAATGTATGGATTTAGTAGGTGACCATTCACAAGAGCCTTGTCAACTTTAAGAAATGGGAACAGGAAAAATCCAAAAAGATACCTAAGAGTAAAATAGGGTGTTTGAAAAAAAAAATAAACTATTTTACACCTGAGATTAATGATACTTGGCAACTACAGGACAGGAAGCAGCAAAGAGCTGAAGAGTCTATTCAACCCAAACAAATATTTACCAAAATGAAGGATAAGCAAGATACTTGGTAGCAAGGGGTCCTCGGCCCCTGGAGAAACCTCTCCAACTGGGCTTCAACTTCTGTGCATTTCACTGGTGACCTGTATCAAACACCTGGAGATGCTTGCAAAAAACAAGGATGCTAGACTCCACCCCAGACATAATGAACTTGAACCTTGGGGAGGAGTAGGGACAAGATCTGAATTGTATGTAAGTTGCCCAAGTGGTTCCCAAGGTCCCTGAAACTTGAAAGCTACCTCTTGGGGATGGCATATGAATCAAATTTTGGTGAATTAAATTGTATGATAAATGCACTAAGAGGAATTGGATATTCAATGGAAACCTGCAGTGGATCCTTTTGTGGAGGGAGGAATCCTTTTAAAATGCAAATAACCTGCCACCTGTGTTTTTTAAATTCGAATATGTACTTATCAGGTTTTATTAAACTACATATGTACTTGCAGTATTGCCACTCAAGTCAAATGTTCATCTTCTTCAACTTATAAAAAAGCCTTAAATAGAAATATTAAACCAGGAAAGCAGATCTGGGAACCTAATGCCAAAACTCTGGTTTTGCAGGCTATACAGCAAATGGACAGGAGTAAGTATAATAGGAAGCAGGATGGGGGAGGGGTGGACTGTATAAGTATAACATGATTTGGGTTTTATTCTGTTTTTTGTGAAGCGAATTTTATTTCACTTTCAAGAGCTTTTACATCAATCTCTTTTCTTGTACAACCCTATCCTCATGGGCTTGCAGAGTTAAGAACTGAAAACCAAGAATTCCAGAGTATTCAGGTCTATTCTGAAATTCTGTCTCCACCTAATCCTTCAAAACACCCCCAGTTGGTGCTAAAAATCTCAGGCTCCTCAACAGTACATGGAAAAACCAACACCCAATCCAGCAAGCAGTTCAAGTGCCTTCTACATGCAAAGACTGGATAGGCAAGTGTGAATGCAAGTTTAAGTACAATACAGTATCCATGATTTCTAGGAGTTTACAGCCCAGCTGGGAAGAGGTTCATGTGTTTACAGTTACACAAACACACATAGACATATAGTGGCACCTCATGTGAAGCTCAAGGGTTAAGATTAAGGACTCCAGAAATAGATTTGAATTCCATCTCTGCTACTTCCTAGCTTGTAACCCTGGGAAAGCTGCTAAACCTTTCTGGACTTGGATTTTTCCTATTTATAAAATATGGATGAGATTGTCTACTTCACACATTGTTTTGAGGGTAAAATAAATTATGTAAATCTAAAAAAGCTATATAAGGGTTGTTGTCTTTACATTATGCTCTGAAAGTGTACTGATGTGTGAGGCATACCCATTATAGGACCTGACACATAGTAGGTGCTGGGTGTGTGTTTAGTGATTGAATGAAGAATGAATGGGAATTGCTAAGTACCAAGTAACCAGACAATTAGGCAAGGAAGTACTAACAGAAGGATGGTGGGTGCTCAGAAAATAGGCCTTGGAAGACGCTTTAAGAGAGTTGGTAAATAGTCCAGCCAACACCACCAGCTCCCAAGACCACAACGTACATGTGTAAAGGCTTTCCTGTTTAACTTTTCAGAAATGACTTGGGCACTACTAAGCACATGGCAGTGCTTTCAATGACAAAGCAGTGAACACATGCTGTACAGATAAAGGAATGCATACATATCAATAGCTCATCTAAAGAAGGAGTGAAAGATTGCCCTAGGGATCAGAGTATGGACGCCCAGAGTTTGAAGGTTAAGGAAAATGGACGTGATCTTACAACTGTTGGGAGAAACTGAGGGTTCATGGGCAAGAGAATGACACAGGGAAAATGATGTTGAGGAAGATTACTTTTGTGATAATATGGATAGGATGGATTAGATGGAAAGAGATGAAGGCAGAAAGATCAGTCATGGACAAAGGACCCAAATGAGTATCATGGCAGCAGAAAGGAAAAGGAGAAAAGAGAATTCTCTGACTTTGATGATGGATGACATACATCAGGGGAAGGGTGGATAGGATACAGCAGGAAGCAATGTCAGAAATAGGAAGGTGGGGTGGGGTGGGGTGACAGATGGATTAGGAGTGAGAGCAGAGTGGATCCTGTTTCAGGCATGATGAGTTGAAGGGAAAGAAGGATCACTCAAGCAAAAACACCCAGTGTGCATTCAACACTAGGACTCTGGTAAGAGAGGAAGTCAGGAAGAACGCAAGGACTTAGCATAACCCCTTCATGGAAGAGAATCAGCACCCTCAGGGTGAAAAGTGAAAGTGAAAGAAGGACCCTCTATGGAAAGTGTCTGCAGCTCTGAGGTGTAACCTGGGATAGAGGTGGGGTTCCTGAGATTAATAGAGGTTCGTCTTTTTTCCAAACATATTTAACATTAAAATTTTTTTAAACATCTTTTTATTTGAAAAAGAAAATGCAACTATATGACTTTGCAACACAAGATTACAGAAAATAATACTCAAAATATCTTAACCGAGTAGGACACAATTACCAAGAAAGGAAGTGACATCTATGCTGGATATGTTATGGGTGTTTGATGAGGAAGGAGTTAAAATGAAGACAGGCCTCTTGCTGACCTCAGAAGCAGAGGGTCAAAATGCATGCACATCAGCAGTGGTTCCCCAGCCACACTGCCAGCCCCAGAACCACCACCTCGCTGGGTTTGAGGTTTGGCATTTATCCTGGGACTTATGTGTCAGGGCTGCCAAAAGATAAGGCTTGGGCTGGCTTGGAGGCTTATGGAAGCAAAAACAATTCTAAAACACTTTTACCAGAAGCTCTGGATTTGAACAGATTCTCAACTATGCCTCAAATGTCAGGTCCACAGAAGTTCACCTAAGAGTAGGTAGGAAATAGAAGCTGGGCTCAGATGACCCTTTGAGAGACAAGCAATTAAAAATTCTATCTGATGTCACACCTTGATGAAGTACCACCCTAGCTGGATCCAGGGACCATTCTGGATCCCAATGGGGGTTTGATTCTTAAACCTTCCCTCTTCCCTTTCTACTGCTATATTCCATCTTTCATGGTGCACAGATTCCCAGAGCACAGACAGGAACAAGAGGAGAAAAAGATAAGACAAGCAAAGTCAAAATTGCCTTAGAACAGATAACAGACTGCAAATCATATGTAAAATATATGCAAAATGTACGTATGGCTCTCTAAACTATGTTACACCCTTCAGGAAAATCCCCATGGAGATAGCTGCTTTTGCAGCTCGGGAAAATGGAAATGGCTATGAAAGCAAAGTCATTTGTAAGCAACTGTGGCCATCATGAAGCCTGTCATGAGAATGACTAATATGGAGAATAGAAAGCATTTACTGAAGCAGGCAAGAGGAAGACTCCGTGTTCAGGAACCAGGCCAGAAGTTCAAGGTCTCCGTCATTTCAGTTAATACTGTCTCCCCTGCAACCTGTGATATTCCACCCACCTCAGAGGGTTTTCAATCTTTCCTTCCTTCTTTTACCCAGGCTGGGTAACTGGAGAAAGTATTTCAGGGAAGGAAGGGAAAAAAAATCAGAAAAAATGAGTTATCTCTGCCAAGACTTTTATTTCATTCACTTTCAGGGTAACTTTCATCCCAGGGAAAAATCCACATATATAATCTCTTTTTTCCATACTAAAGCAGAGAAACTAAATGTCACTAATTGCTGCAAGTGCCAATGTTGAATTCTTAGGAAACCACAAGAACTTTTTAAAGAGTAATTACATAAAATCAGAAAGTAAGGGAAACATTCACCTGATGTTTCCAGAAAAACTAAGGAGATGGAGAGAAGGGAGCGGGGAGGGGCCAAGAGAGAGAAGCTGCTAGGTAGGAATCCTGTCTGTAGGGTGATCAGGAATTTGAAAAAGAAAGAGAAAGGATTTCATGGTCAGATTTGCATTTTAAAGAGAGAAGTAGCTTAATGTGTATTTATACTGACACATGAAATTCTCCCTTTACCAGGTTATTTCGTGGAATGGTTAAGCTATTTCTCTCTTTAAAATGCAAATCTGGACATGAAACACACTCAGACACGTCAGCCGTTGATATCATTGTGTAGGAGAGATCATCAGGACAGTCCAATCAAAGGTCTCTCCTCAAAGAAAGGGGACTTTTTTAATAGAAGAAGAAGGAATCATATGGCCTAAAGAAGTCTGCCACCATGGGCAGGAGAAAGGGCTCAGGGTGTGGAATGCTTAAAGAGAAAGGGACCCAAGACTGGCCCTTCACTGGGCAATTCCTTGACCTTCATTAGGACTTTAGTTTCCTTTTCTACCAGGGGTTCACTTGCACATTACAGCAGAGCTGAGGCTTGTTCCATAATTTGATCAATGACTCAGTTGGGACATGAATAGCATACTCTCTGGGTGTTGTGATGATCTGAAGTTTAAAGGAGTAGCCAATTTGTTAGCTACTGGAACAACGGTACAAAAGAATAGGAACAAGAAAGATGTGGAATTTAATTTTAAGGAAAAAATTAAAATTCTGGCACTCAAGCACCATCCCCCACACCCAACACACACAAAAGTTCAATAGTCCCACCTTTCACTATATAAAGGGTGTTGGATCAGAGTAAGGTGCAATATATTACGAGTATCATGAACCAGGTGAGGTGTTAGCCAGCCAAGACTATAAGGAGTCCAAAAGTATGTCAAACATAGAATGACTGAAGGAACTTCTGTGTTCAGCCCAACTGAGAGAGCTAAGGATATAAGCTAGGTAAGGACATGAGCACTACCCTCCACCATTTTAAAAACTGAATATGCAAGAGAAAAGGGGCAAGCATATTCATAGAAAAGGAGGGTAGGAAGATAAGGGGAGTTTCCCCTACCAGAAACATCTCAGAAGAGAATCCAAGTGGGATTTTAGGAGATAGCTAACAATAATCCCCTTCAACATTAAGATCCTTTGCCTCTATGGATCCAAAGAACCATATGAAAGTACTGATATTTGACTGGTTCTGAACTACGAAAACAGTTATTTCAATGATTCCAAGTAATATGCTGAGAACACTACCCATGGTCAGAATGGTAAGCTTCCACCATAGCCTACCACCACCATAGCCAAGCTAACCACCAATCAGCAATCATGAGTTAACACTCAAGAAGACCAACTAGTAAGTAACATATAGATTTTGGCTTTTCTATAAGTTTGACACAGTACTGAAGATGAGTTGAATAGCTGGACTGATGATGGTGATAATGGTTTCCAGAGAAATAAAAGGGAAGAGTGACTGCAGCTAATGCTCTAAGAGAGGGACCAGTGAGGTCCCAGCCTCTAGGTTTTGCCCTTCTATGATGCCACCATGCTCAATTCTCACCATCTAACCCTTTGTAGAGTGTAAATGTACCAGTCCACTCTAAAAGTTGGCCTCTAGACCAAATTTGTTCTTACAGCATGGTGGCTAGAAGTGTTGCTAGCAATGACACCATGAGTCACCAACAGCTTCTGTATGGCATCACCTCAGGCTAGAGGACAGACCTCCACAGCACATTTCCATCTCTTGGTGTAAAGGTTGGCAAAATTCCCTCATGAATGAATGCCACAGATGGCAGAGATGAGGGAAGTCATGCCTGGCACTCTAAGGGTTAAAGGATCAGCAATAAAAACTTTTAGAAAAGACTCGTCCCAAAGGAGAGAATGCCCTTGCTTTCCTACTGTCATGAACTTCTCCAACATCATTCCTCATTCATGAGTAACATAAAACTGAAAGGAACAGCCGATGTGCTGGGTAAAAGAACTGCGTCCAAATAGATCATGGTGCACTAGATTTAACAAAATCAAAGAAAGGTCCCAAGCCTGAGTCAAATAAAGGAATTGCACAAGTCTAGGAAGGGGAGAGAAATGACTGAGTAGTAGTGCACACAAAAATAGGAAATATTTTCATTGACTTTGGGTTCAATTTAATACTATAGTTTTTTTGTTTTTGTTTTTTTAAGTTAAGGTGTTCCGTGCTGCCATTAATAGATGTAGACTCTAGAAAAAGGAAGCAATGTAACTATTCTATAATGGACCTATCCCAATTGTGCCCATATCACTATATGTGGTATAGACATGCTTCTTTGGAAAGGAGGCAGAGTGGGGGAAATGCCATTTTTCAGAGAACAATGACTTGAATGAAAGAACTTAAAACCTTATATGAAAATGCCCATAGAAACTGGAGATGTTTTCACCTTTAGAAAAGAAAATCCTCAAAGACAAAAGGCTTGTCTTCAAATACTGGGAGTGTAATTAGATCTATTCTGTGTCTCTCTAAGGACTGAAAGCTATACAGGTGGTGAAAACTATAATGACTCAGGATAAGAAAGAACTCTCAAACATTTAGTGCTGTCCAAATGGAATGGAAAAGCCTAAAGCGATGAGTTGCTCATTGCTGAAGGGGTTCAAGACTGAATAAACTCTCAGAGAAGGGATTCAAATGTTAGGTGCATAGTGAGCCTTGACAATGGCTATGTTTGGATATGAAGTCCCCCCAAAGCTCATGTGTTGAAAGCTTGGTTCCCAGGGTAGCAGTGTTCAGAGCTGAGGCCCTTGGGAGGCATTTGGATCATGAGTGCTCTGACCTCATGAATGGATTAAGCCACTGATGGATTCAGTTTAATGTGCTACTGAGAAGTGGTGGAAACTTCAGGAGATAGGGCCTAGTTGAGGAAGTAGGTCATTGGGGGCATGCCCCTGTAGGTATGAGTTGTCCCCTTTCTCTTTCCTCTTGCTTCCTGGCTGCCCAGAGGTCAGCAGTGTTGCTCACCCTGCACTCTCTGCCATGATGTTCTCCCTCTCCACAGGCCCAGAAACAGTGGAGCCAAGTGATCATGGACTGAAACAGTGGAAACTATAAGCCAAATCAATCTTTCATCCTTTTAATAAAGTTGTTTATGTCAGGTATTTTGTCACTACAATGGAAAGCCAACAAATATTGCAACCTATTTGGTTTCTTTCATCCCTAAAATGCTGATTCTAATGAGAGTTGTGAGTACATAAAATATGGCAGGCAGTGGGGACATGGGTACCAATAAATCTCTGTTCTCAGAATAAGACACTCCCTGCCCTTCAAAAGCCCACCAAGGCACATGAGGGGCCATGGGGGAAATACACAGCTGTCTATAACATGTCAGAATGATGGTTCTACAAGCCCTGCAACTTAGATGCCACTGAAACCCAGAGGGGCCTTTTTTGTGCCTTCCTCCCTTCAACCTCACTCCTTCCATTAATGTCTTGGTGGTATAAAATAGTGGTTAAGTGTGAAGGTTGATGTCTCTTCACCTTTCAGATCATTGTCTTTCAAACCGCAGTTCTCAAATGTGGTCGTATCAGAACCACCTGAGAGAACTATGTTTCTTTAATGAGCCTGGATCTCCTTTCTTAGCTCTCCAGGTGATCTTGGTGCTTATTAGAGTTTTTGAACCTCTGCTCTCAGTAATCCAAAATCTGGACTCAAATCCCAGCTGTACTTCGGAGAGGTTTTGGGTGACTGAACTTTTCTGTCTCTCATCTATAAAATATGCCCTCAGGATCACAGTGACATCATGCAGCCACACATGGAAAGCACTTGGCACAGTTCATGGTACACAGGAAAGGCTCAAAAGTATGTCATTGTGGTCATTATTTAGGATAATGGTCTATTTAGGGACCATCTCTGCCCACTTGTCAACTCTGGCCAACACCATTTCTCTAATATGCTGACAGCAGCAGCAGAGCCCTGCCCTCAGATGCCTCCCTTCCCAGTCCATCAGCAAAGTTGCCCACAGGGAACCCACTGTCCTGGACTCTCTGCTGCATTCCATCTCCACACCCACCCTGAGACCTGACCCAGTAAACTGACTAGACTAACCTACATCCTCACCAGGCCAGTCTACACATTGGGAAGGCCTTCAATGCTGCCACACACACACAACACACACACAAAAAAAAAAAAAAAAAAAAAAGCTGACTTAGCTGGATTATATGGAAGTCCAATGGCTTCATTTTCCTTCCATGCAAAGAAGGAATTGATCTAGAATAGTTTCACAATGATTTCATCAATGGCATTTTGAGCAGCATAAATTTTTGAAGGAGGCTATCTCATACATCACAGGACATTTAGCATTCATTGCCCCATGGTACTAAAGGTCACTGATGCCCCTTATCATTGGACCAACAAATAAACCCCACACACATTCAGTGCACATGAGTGGGGTAGTATTACCTCATCGAGATGACTAGAAATTGCTAACAACTTTTCCAGATCTAATTCTGGTCTTGCTCTCCAGAACTGGGAAATGAAATGTGATCATATCCAACATCCCTGTACTCTGCCTTTCCAAGAAAGCAAAGAAGGGGATTTTAAAAGTCTCTAGAAAAGAAGAACCAAGGTTCAGTGGTCTGCTTTCTTGAAAGAGCCAGAACTAGAGGAAGGATAGGCAATAGCTCCTTACTCACAATTAGTCATCAAATATGACTACCAGAGCCAAGGGGGACATCCCAGGACCCAGCCTGGCAAATGGCTGGAAACTGAGCACTTTGAGCCATCACAGGGTCCCTTCCAATCCAATTATACACAGCAGAGGTAGGTTTTCTTTCAACCTGCATTGCCCACTGAGTAGAGCCCAAGATGGGTACTGAATAAAGATTGGTTCAATTACCTCTGTCTCAGGGTGAGCCTTAATACAAAGCAGACTTTTAGTGTGGTCTAAGGCAAACCTAAGAGCTAAGTCCCAAGCACTGCTATTCCTTCTGGAAGTGTTTGCTCTATGCCTATGATGTATTGGCACTATTCTCAGCTGAGAACAGTCCTGAACAGGACTGTGGAGTGTATGCTCTGATGGAACTTCCATGAGACACTTCCAGGCCAGACAGACCAGTATTTTGTGTCCTGCTCCACCACCTTCTACTGAATGGTGTCAGTGGTTACTTATCAAAGCTAAGCCTCAATTGGTTCAGAGGTGAGATGGACCTAATAATTGAATCTACTTCCTGGGATGGCAAATGAATTAAATAATGCATGCAAAACTTAACATTTCAGTGCCTGGCTCAAAATACAGGCTCAATAAATGTCAGGTGTTTTTCCTTACAAAGTAATATGAGAAAAAGCAGTGGGAATATTGCCCAAAAGAATGGGGGGAAAAGGTAAAATGTTGTAGGCACTACTGGAGTTAGCTTGGTAATGGAAAGGCACTCTTCTCCTTGCTATTACCCAAGGTGTCTCAGTCAGACAGTCAAGTCCTAGGCTCTCAGAATGAAAGAAGGCTGAAAGATTGTCTGATTCTGACCCTTCACATTAAAGAAAGGAAGCCTGTTTCCCAAAGGGGTTACATCACTTGACCAAGGACACATAGCTCTAGGGAAAAGCAGAACTACAGAGCTGAAATCCCAGACCTGAACTTCAGTCTTGAAATCTACCATGCCTGCTCCTGACCTTAAGCAAAAAATGCAACTTCCTGGAGCCCGGGATACTCCACCTGGTACATGATGAGTATACTGTAGATATTGGTCTCTGTCACCTCTTACTGGGATTCCAAGGTCCCACTTCAGAGCATGGCAGGGATTTCAGCATGAGGAAGGATTCATTCATTGGAAGCATAAAGGTCAGGACCCATGGGAGACAGTGTGGGAAAAGGCAAGAACAGCAGTGGGTATGTTTAGAAAGATTCTGCATCATAGAACCGGAGCATGTTGCTGGAAAATTAGGGAGGCTGAGACACAAGGAAAGAAGGATATCTTTAAAGAAATAACTAAGTGTCTTCATCTATAAAACAGAAACACATGTTGAAAGGTTCAAATCATCATAATAAAAGCTATCTTATCCATCGCTTACTCTATGCCAGGCACGGTTATCAGGACTGTGTGCAGGAGTTCACTTAATCCTCAAGACAGCCCTGAGAGGCACATTCTCATTGTCCCTATCTTAGAGAAACAGAAAGTAGGACCCACCAAGGTAAAGTAACTTGATCAGTTCTTATCACTGTGGTGGAGTAAAGATGTCAACCCCAGCACCTCACTCAGACTCCGTGCTCCAACCCAGGGGAGGCAATTTTTTCCCCTAAAGGTAAATATTTTAGACTTTTCAGGCTGTACAGTCTCTATTAAAACTACTCAACTCAGGCCGGGCGTGGTGGTGCACGCCTGTAATCCAAGTGACTTGGGAGGCTGAGTCAGGAGGATCACAAGTTCAAAGCCAGCCTCAGCAACTTAGCAAGGCCCTAAGCAACTCAGTGAGACCCTGTCTCTAAATAAAATACAAAATAGGGCTGGGGATGTGGCTCAGTGGCCGAATATCCCTGAGTTCAATCCCTGGTTCCAAAAAAAAAAAAAAAA